>JAZEWU010000013.1:3619685-3637319 GCA_036362915.1 Geotria australis
GCCGGCCAGACATTCTGAGAGCATCACTTTTCAAACGCAATACCCCTGCAAAACAAAGTTTGGCAGATTTATAAATATTCACGGGCGACAAATTGATTTGAGCGCCCAGTGTAATTATCACATCGATAGCCCCGTGGATGCACGGCCGGGATATAATAGTTCGGGAACGCGTTCGACGTTTCCGCTGCTGGCCCGTTAGTGGCATTTTCATAAGTAACGGCCTTTATATTTCACGTGTCCAACACTTGCTGGCCGCTACGGCTAGTTAACATTTATTAATTGGGCCGTTTATTTTTCCCAACGCCCGTCGGCAGATAATGCGTCTGATAAATGCTTGCGACCGCACGTCTTACTTAATCCTCGTAGCAACGCGCAACGGTATTTATTCCCTTGACCGCGGGTTCTAAACGCCGCCGTGTCAGATTTGCAACTTGCTGGAGGTGGTATCGATCAAATCTTCGCCTGCGTAATTCTCCCCGTGGCACGTGGGGCCCGACCATTGTGTGTTTTTTTATTTCTTTCACCATTGCTGGGCACCTTATTTAAGAAAGTGGCGCAGTGGTAACATCTGCGCCTCACAGAAAGAATGGTCTTGCCCGAGGCGGTTCGATTATTCTCGCCTTGGGCGCCTTTCTGTGTGGAGTTTGTGTGTTCTCCCCCCGTTCTGCGGGGGTTTCCTCCGGGTTCTCCGGTTTCTTCCCACAATAAAAAAACACTCATTAATTAACATCATAATATACAGGAAGCAGTGTGTGGCAATATGGCGCCGGCAAACCGCCTGGCTGCCTCCTCCGCCTCTCTGAGCTTTCCTCGCGCCTCTGAGTCCTTCTCTCGTCGAATGAATATCTTCGACATTGAATGAATATGTGCGCGTTATTAATGTTAAATTATTATTACAATGTGGTAATAATTTGAGTGTTTTTGTTGGGTTCCTTAGTAGAGAAACTGATGCGAGACAATGTAATTTAATATTAAATTACATCTGTTCTCTCCCTCCTTAATGAGACAGAGAAACATCACCACGAGGAAGGAATATTGGATGGGTGTAAGAGGCATGCGACAATTTGGCTAAGAGTTGGGATTCAGCATCTCGGTTTTATTCCAAAATAGATTCTCTTTTTTGTTACCATGTAGCGTCCCTAGCGGCTGCGGAAGACACGAATGCTAATTACATACAACATATACCAATTGTAAATACTTGCTTTTGACATGCGTAATTTAACGCTTGTATTGTGAACATTACGATTCATTTTATTTACCGAACCTCCATTGTAACATGCCAATTAGCAGCAGTTGTTTTCCCAGTACAGCATAACTGTGACTCCCATCACTCGTTTCCCCGAGGGTCCGGCTACAGTGAGCTATTTGACCGCCTCCATTAATGAGCATATAATGTGAACGGCGTTTGTCCTCTTCTTTCACACTGACCAGACGTATTGGAAGAGGTGGGAATACCCACACTTTACCCAACCACACACGAACCGCCGATTGATTACCCGGGGTGATTTTAAAAAAAAAAAACAATTGTTTCCCATCTCCCTCGCAGAGAGCCGCTACGCCGCGGCAGAATCTTTTCACATTACAAAGCGGCGTTTATTCCTCCTTCATTGTAGCCGCTGTTTTTTTACCCTTTGCAAGCTTGTAGATCCAGGATGGCTTTAAAAAAAAAATCACATTACGCCTGGAAATCAATGTTCCGTACGCACGCACGTGTGCGTGTTTAGAGCGATTCTACTTATCCGAGTGGATGTGCGGCCCCGTTGCCAGGACTTTAAAATAACCGCGAGTTGTAACGGCACGCCTATTTATGTTCGAATCGTTCGTGCCGATTGAGCTGGCACAATCCAAGCAGCGGCTTCCTCGCTCGCGAATCCGTTTGGAGGAAATTGCTGCCATTGTCGAGACTCGCCGAGCGGCCGGTGGAGCACTGCACGAGACGATTGATTATTTCTCTCTTAGTGCGCAGACTTTTACGATTTTTGTTGCGCAAGATTTACCGAAAGTCGTCTGGAAAGGAACCAGGCCACTCGGTACCTGGTATAAAGCAAATCTATATACATTATTGCGTTGACATAAAGGCATTTAAATGTTTATGAAGCCAGTTTTCTCACTGGTGAAGCACCTTGTTTTAATGGTTATAGGTGGCGGTGGTGGTATCCTGGTTGGCATGAACCCTGGTACAAGGAATAAAATTGGGCCGGCAGTCAGAAGCAGGGGTGAAATTGTAAATAAATCCCTGTGGGAATGCACCCGGGTCCACGTCCCCTTTAGAGCTACATAAAATCTCAGAGAGAAACAGAGACTCGTAGAGCTACGCAGGTTTTGTTAATGTAAGAGATATTTCTACCTGGTTATTTTTTTTATCCGTATACGCTCGAGCCCACGTGTTGCTGTTGGTTTTCACGGCTCGACGTCGCTCGAGCCAACGACTAAATCACCCGGAGTGCATCCGAACTTGGAAAAGCGTGAATGCAAAGCCGGTTTGAGCCTGGATGGCACTTGAACGAGCGACCAACGTGCACCAAACAGGTTGCTACGGGCTGCCTCAGCGTTACGTGGGCAGCACAGGGCAGCGCTGCGATATCAACTGTTGCATTGTCCTTAATAATAATAATTTTACATTTATAACGCGCACGTATTCATTCAATGTCAAAGGTACTCATTTGACGAGAGAACGACTCAGCGGTGCGAGGAAAGTACAGAGAGGCGGAGGAGGCAGCCAGTCGGAGGAGGCAGCCAGGCGGTTTGCCGGCGCTATATTGCCACACACTGCTTCCTATATATTATGACGTTATCGGCCAACTAATTAATTACTGTTTTTTTTAAGTTGAGGGAGGAAACTGGAGAACCCGGAGGAAACCCACGCAGAACAGGGGGAGAGAACACACAAACTCCACACAGAAAGGCGCCCAAGGCGGGAATTGAACCGTCTTCCCAAGTTTATGCCACCACTCGCCTTCAGCCACCGTCACTGATCCTCGTGGGGAAGTATGGCCGTATGGTTTCCGTGACCCCCCACGACCCTCACTGCCCTCACGGCGTGGGGAGGTCCTCATCCAGTAGTGGATTGACCATCGGGCTGTACGTGCACACGTAGGTTTGTACACAATTATATTTCCACAGCGGAACACCCGTGCTTGCATTATTTATATACGTGGCTATTTTTATCCGGCTATGCTCAGCGTTCACGCGTATCCCACCATAATGCATTGAACACGTGGAGATTCCTGATGCCACAATAAGGTGCTGCAATGCGGGGTTTGTGTGTGTGATGTGTGAGTCTCATTTTATGGCTGCATTTACCACTTTAAGAATTCCATTCAAGGAAGATTGTTACTGTTATGTTATACGTTCGTTGTTAGTTCACATCAGTACGGTGAATCAGGCCCTCGGTGGCTCGTGTTTCTGTCGCTTACTCGCAAACGTATTTTTTATCTGTGCAGTCACGCGCAGATAACAGGACACACGTTAGCAACACTTGCAGCCTTGTCCTCGGATATCGATTCACAATCGCGGAGAGTAAGATCGCAGATGACTGTAATATCCGGGGGTCAAGGTAGAAGCGTTCACGTCGCGATCCCTGTCAGGTAGTACTTGGTATTGCCTGCGAATTCTACCAAACACTTCGAAGCCAAGCTGAAGGACAACGATGTCCAGAGGCTGGCCATCGTGCTTCGAGGAATCGCAAAGAAGAAGAAGACTGTAATATCCTAGTCGTTGTAAATCTTCAGACACGAAGACTTTGCGTATCGACAAGTATGAATCCTCTCGAGCGTATCTGTTGTATGAATACTGCGGATAATCTATAAATGCGCCTACATTATCATTGCGAAGTGTCCTTAAGAGCTGAGTCTGGAGACTGCCTGTCTGAGTGACCAGCTTGCATATAAACGCACTGCTGCCGGGGCTACGTTGTAAGTGGAAGGCGGCGCGGTACATTTAATTGCTGTGCTGTACCGTGCTCCAACCTCCATGCTTGCCTCCTTCACCAACCGACGCAGACCAGTTTGGTGACGTACGGTTAACTAACTCCTACAGCCCACTCCGCTTGAGGAAGCCCTCATCCCCCAGTGGATTGACACGAAGGGCGGCGCCCGGAGCATTTTCGTCAACGTTTCGGGCCAAATTTATCCCCTGTCGGTTTCGAGACCAACAACGAGACCGACCGAGTTAAGAGACGTCAGTTACGTCGCTGGCTGGGCGGTGTTACCACCCGGCGCTCGTTTTCGCTGCGGCGTTAGCACTCCATTGGCGCCGCCGCCGCTAAGTGCCGCCGAGCTCGAGGGCGACGGAGGCGCGGCGTTCGTGTTAATTGCCGTCGCGCCAGGCGTGCGCGGCCTGTGGCCGCGGCATTCGATGCGTTGACTATCGAGCGGCCCGGTTTGCCGTCGTCACGCTTTCTCGCGCGGACGAAAGCTCGGCGGGCTGAGAGCCGGAAGAGAGGGCTTTGCTTGAGCAGTGGCCTTAGTTGACACAACTTTTACGGACGCCTATATTCGTGTAAGGGCAACATGAAAGGAAAACTAGAATTTCTCTCTGAAGCTGTTCTTTCTAGATAGCCGTGTTGAATGTTTCATTCTCTCGCCTTTGCGACGTTTTGCCTCTCACGTTGAAGACATCGTCAGGCAAAGGGGAAAACGTTTCGTGTTTTTGGCGTGTGTGTGCGTGCGATGGATTCACCGCTTCAGCCCAACATTGCCACTGCATCAGCGTGATTCGACTTTCTACATTGGGCAGATGGAAGTGTTTATTTATGACCTGGTGAGAGCCTCTAACAAGCGAACTGCAGATAAAGATATTATGTCTTTTTGTTTATCGAACAGGATGTGTACACTATGTTCATTAGTAGGCATTGGATCCTGGGGCCTATTTGTTGGTAGGGGGATGTTTAGTAATAATTTGCAGCAATTTGTCAGTCTGCTATTGGATGAAGGCCTTCTGATGCCTTCAGGTCACGAGAATGGTTTAACCATATTTCACCACGCTGTGCGATGTGGGTCTGTGAAGGCAGGGAGGTGCCAAGGGCCGATTCAGAACTTCACTCACCACTGATCTTAGCCGTGGCCAGAAATTAAACTCGGTAACCAGTTTATGGTGCAGTGCGCTAATTGCTGGACCAGTGCTTATCAGACCCCCAGATAAGAGTGTAGGCAGCTCAAATATTTAACAGCTGGCGTACAACAGTTACCTATCGTCGAGTGTGTTGTTGTCAGTCACTCCGCCTAAGAAGCCGTTCCATTTGCTGAAGTTGTTCCACCAGCTGCGTTAATACCTCCAGGCCGTAATTCGTCATCGACAGGCACACTATCGCTACCCATCTTTGTTTTTTTTTGTTACCAATCTTGTCACGGCCAGCGTCCTTGCGCAGCCGCCGTCAATACGAGCCACTTATCGGCGCTCGTCACAGACGCACACACGAGGCACAGGCGTGCGCTCCCGAAGCCCTGCCTGTGACCCAAATGTTAGTGCTGCGAGTTAGCGATCCCACGAATCCTCCAGCGGAGGCCGTCGATGAGTATAGGCGTTTGAATTTGTAGCGAGTGATGCGATGCTCTTCCACGGTGTGGATCTGTGCAGACCGACATCAAACCATCGACTAGCAGTAACGGTTCCAGAAAATCTAAAGGATGGTGGAATGCGGTTTTTTCCGTTGTTTTTTTTTCTTTCAAAAGCCTCGGAATCTCGTTGCTTTGAAGTATTGTCCAGATGTCCCCAACTCTGATCCTACACCTTTGGGCCTTCCATTTGTCTGTCCTGTGGCTGTCGTAAGAGATCGGTGTGAAGGGTTATTGGAAAGGGTTTTTCCAGAGAATATCAAGGTAGTGATCAGCCAGCTTGTCTCTAATGTGCTCAGCGGAACGCTGCTGGTATCTTTCACAGTATTGATTCTGTCCAGGGCTGAAGACCCTTTATTTCCATTTCATAGGAGACACTTTGGCTGCAAAGCCCAAAAAATCCAATTTGATGACCCACAATATTTTTGCTGAAATTGAAGGTGGACGCGTATTGCCATCGCTCGCGGGTTTGATCGGAGGTTTAGTTACGTTGTTAAATACGGTGCGAAGAACACGCGGATAAACGAGACGGATAGCGCGGACGAGAGTGTACAAACGACACAAATAGTTGTATTTTTCCGACTCGAATCGCGACCCTGAATCGTAACATTTCATCGCATCGCTCGCCGATCACATCATTGCATGCCTATCCAGCAGAGATGTGGTTCTTCCATATTTTACCCTCTACATGGCCCCCTGCTTGTGTATGTACTTCAGGGAGTTATAAATAACGATGCCCTATGTTTATTCAGCAAAGCCTCGTTGAGTTTTAAGACTATTTTTTCATACGGATCCTGCACTGATGTCTGGCTGGTTCATCTGATGAATCTGAGGCACACTGGGTGAAACTGGAGAACTCATAAAACCCAAAGCTTTTTACAAGGTGGTAAAACACTACTGCCTTTGCACGGATAGATTCATGAATCCTTCGCTGTACTACCATATCCTCCTCCCGTCGCCTCCCGTCTAAGTTACAGGCAGGCTCGAATCTGCTTGGCTGCCGAGATCTGCAAGTTTGGGCACAATCAGGGTGATTTGGTCATGCTTCGTGAGTAGACGGGAACGGTCGGAAGACCAGACCCGCATTCGCTTATTGAAAATGATGTGGCCAAGAGCGTTCTTGCTATGAAAACAGTTCTTGGCACTGCCAGCGAGCGTTAGGGCAAAAAGCGATGGCAGCACTCGGATCGCATGTGTTGCTCTCCCATTGGTTTATATCCGACCTGACAGCGATAAATATCAACTCACGCGGTGCTACACGGTGCCAGCGGGTTTCACTCGCGACCTCCGCAGTGAATCGCTGGAGGAAATCGTAATCGCGTTTTTGGTACCGGGTTACGGCTTGATTTCGATCTGCTGTTCCGAATCTTTCCAGGACCCGTACCGTACCTTCTGCAATGCCTGATTTGATTGGGCAAAGGCGGCGTGTAGTTATCGCTGTGTACACATGCACAAGGGATTAAACACCCGGTTTCCATCTTGACCCTGGCCGGCCGGTTGCCGCCTAATGCTGGGGATGATTGAGCAGAATTTTTTGACCAAATGCCCTTCCTGGCACCAACCTCCTATAGTCGGAGTGTCTTTGGATTGTTATTTGTCTGGAACCTCCCCGCAGACCTGTTCACCAAAGCAGAGCTTAGCAGGTATCCTAGACTCCGAACATATTTACCAATGGAGATCCTAGCAGGAGTGCTAGACTCCAGGCGACATAGCTCCCGGGGTTCATTGTAACACGCAAACCCCTGCACCACGATAAGGTTATGATATAAAGGCGTATAAATGTTAGGTGGATTGTACAGTGCCCTTCCCTCCTTGCACGAGACGTGTCCAGCACATTGTCGCACCCAATAACGTCGAGATCATCCAGGATTTATCTTGGCACGACAACATGGGATTGTAGTAAACTCAGAAAATAACAAATCACTCCGACAACCGCGTTGCAGATGAAGGCCATCGAATAAAAAACATGTTTTTCGAGACAGGCATAAAAAAAAAACTCCCAACAACCCGCAGCGCCTTCTAAAACAAGAATGTTGTCTACACATGACATTTCTGTTGTCATCGGTTTTCTTATGTTTACAGATATAAGTAGTTGCATTGTGACCTGCGGCAATTAAACCAAATACTGATCTGACGATCCCTAAAACTCTGCTTCCGTGAATTTATTTCAGTCGTTACGGCCACCCGCACGATTGGCCGCCTGTGCGTTAAGTGTGACGTTGTGAGAATAGAGCACTGCGTCTGAATTCTTCGCTGGTAAAATTGGAGTTCATCGCTTAGTGTCACACGAGACGTGCGTTATAATCAACCGTGAGAACCTTCCATAAATTATGTCTCGGGGGAGGTCCCAGACAAATGACAATCCAAAGACTCTTCGACTCAAGGAGGTTGGTGTTAAGAAGAGCATTCGGGCAACCAGGTAACTTGGGTCTATTTCCACCAATTACAACATGAGCTGATTTGATTGCTCCTTTCCTCAGCTATGGACTCATTCTTGGGCGCGTTTTCTCCTTTGGCTGGCGCTCTGTCACTAATCTCCACCACCTGCCATCATCCTTTGAATGGACCTGTCCCGGACAAGCCACACTCACGCTTTCTAACGTCAATGTGATGTTGTTAATTTGGGTGGCTAGCTGTAATCCACATGTTCTTCTTCAGTACATGTGTTTAATATTGAATCATAGCTGTTATGTTCACATGTGATGAACTGGCTGGTTGTATATTTGTTCTCACACTCAACGTGGTTGGTAAACACGCAGCGGACATAGTAAAAACAACGTAAGAAGTGAAATCTAAAATTCCTATGGGAACTTTAGTATGCTGTTTAATCATAGCTCCCAATTGTACTCAACGCAGAGCACAATAAAACTAGTCGCAGAAACATCACGGCTTTAAGCCCATACCTGTTCCCATTAACTCGATGGCACAGTTGCGAAATGGCATGTACCGGTATACATTAATGCATCGGCAGACCTGGACCGTAAATTTATCACGAACAAAATTGCTTTTGCTGCATTAAAAAAAAGTATTTATTTATGACTCTATTGTATTACTTTTTTTTTTGCTTCGCGCTCCTGCCGCATGCTTAAGTTGTCTCTCACAGGTAGGTCAGTGCAAAACTCCGCAAGGCAGACAGCCCTTCAAATTGTGCTTGCCAGATTATCAGCGCCGTGAATAGGTACAGGTATAATTTCCTGTAGACACATCGCGCACGAAGAGTGGAGGAGGTGACATTCCCTTTTACCGGAGCCTGACTCTGGCAACACGGTTTTCTTACCCGGCTGATTGCAGGGTTATGAAGCCGCGGAAAAAGTGTCCATTCACATTGGCTCGAGAAATTCAGACATAACCTACTAACCCTTGGCTTGTCTGCCGCAGGTGATGAGAAATTGTATGGGCTGGCAAGGGCCTGTTTTTTGAAGATAGCATTGTTGACGATAATGTTCGTAAATGTCCCATCTTTTTGTGGCCCTCGGGTGAAAGGCGCTATATAAATTGATATTATTATTATCTCCGATTGGGTGTCCCAAATTAAACGAGGCTGGGGCCAAATTTACAGATGTTTCTACGAACGGTTGAAAGGATAAATAGTGGATATTAAGTGATAAGGGCCCAGACTAGAGAGTAATTATTTTGCAACACAGTGAAAGCCCGTGCGGATTGGACTTAACCGTGGTGAATTATGCCACGTGATAAAATGGGAAAAATTGAGTTGTCAAAGCCTCTGCCACCCAACATAGCCAAACGATTTCATTAGACGAGTTTTAAAGCGTTCATTATGTCGGTTGTCATTGTTTCAGCTCACCGGTTTACTTGAGGATAAATTCTGACAACCAAATTTGTCAGTTAGAAATGACCATTTACTTGACACTGTGCCAAGCATCGTCAGGCCACAGCCCAGGAAGTGAGAAAAGACGTGTACTTTTAAAAAACAGAAATAATGTTGCTTTCTACAAATTTAACAAACCTTTTAAACGTATGAGTATTGTTTTCCATACAGCGCTGTTCTTTTGGGATAGCCGCGTCGAGCCTTCCTTCTCTCTACTTTGCGACCTTTTACTTCCCATGCCGGAGGCACCTTCAAAACGCCTGAACGTTCGACACGGCTACCCCGAAGGAACAGCCATGGAAAGCAATTCTCGTACATCGAGTCGTGAAAACCTACATCATTATGTCCACACATGACCGTGTAAGCCTTGACATTTTGGCCGGTTTATTATTTCTTTTACATGCAAAAGCCAATCAGCCGAAACATGGGGTCTTGTCAGTCAGTAATGGGCATTTTTTTCTCTGTACAGGCGGGAGTGAGGGGCCTTGCCCCCTCGCTCACAGGCCAGATGATAAGTGTGCGCGCGCGTCCATCACGCGGGCGTTAATATAGCACACCTCATCCTTCCAGCCGCAACAAATCGGCACCGCAGGACCGACCGATATGACCGTCCGGCGGGAAAGGTCTCTTTGCTCAGAGCCGCGCGCGCTTCAGTCGCGCGGCGAACGTAAACACCGCGTCTACTGTCTTCTCCGCTGCTCGCAGCCGAGAAAATTCCTCTGGGATTGACCTCATGGAGGAAGTAAAATTTGAGTTAGTCAACATTTTGGTCAATATTTCCCCAAGGAAGGCCGGTTGGTCGATGTGTGCCCCCTTACTCAGTTTCCCACCGGTCGCGTCGCTCGGCTTATCACCGCTCACGTAGGCTGCGTCCCACATCACCTCACTGCTCCTGGCCGTGTGATTCACTGTCCAGTATATGTTTCCCCCCACCCACCTTCAAACATGGTGCCCCAGCTTTGACAGAACCGGCAGTTAAGGTGAAGTATGTTTTCAAAGTTTCTTTTTTAATATTTCAAAACCTGCCTTTTTCATTCCAAGCTTGGCTTTAAACGCGTGTAGAGAAAACGCTGTACTCGAGCAAGGCGTCCCAGGAAGTTGTTATTGCCGAAAATAGTTGCATCAAAATAGCACGACGCAGACTCGAAAAGTTGCAGCCTTCTATTTGCGAAAGCCGGCGTAGTGCAGACATTGATCGCTTGGATATTCCGGAGAGGGTTGTTCTCAGTACTAACAGTGTGGAATTGAACCAATATAATGCTCGGCTGAGTGGCAACCAAATGGGTATCGCGGTGGCTACCAGGGGGGGTCAAGGTAGAAGCGTTCACGTCGCGATCCCTTTCAGGTAGTACTTGGTATTGCCTGTCAGGCAATACCTGTCAGGTAATACTTCGTATTGCCTGCGAATTCTACCAAACACTTTGAGGCCGAGCTGAAAGACAACGATGTCCAGAGGCTGACCATCGTGCTTCGAAGAATCGCAAAGAAGAAGACTGCTACCAGTCTAGTCTGCACACCTCCCCGTGAAGAATGTGACCTATGTGGGCCTCGGTCTCTGCGCCTGTGCGTCCTGACATCCGCCAGGATGCTACAGATGTGTCCTGGGAGTGTGACTCCCGCTCACGTGCAGTGGAGTAAGTCGTCTTGTGGGTGTCCCGTGGCACACAACTTCAGACCTCGCTGCATATATCGCCCGCTGAATACACAACCTGCCTTGTCGGTGATTTACTCAGTCCCTTATTTATACTTGACTTGGAGTGTATTTATGTTTTAAAAGAAAGACGAGGGATAGTCTAAAAATATGATGTTGAAAAACACCATAATAACAATAAACTAATATTGCCTTACCGAAAGAGGACATATTTTACGTCTCTATATGGGTACATTTTATCTCCTGGTCACGGGGTACTGAAATGCCAGGCTTCATACAATCACCATAAATGCACACAATCCAGTTTAGTCTCAGAATCGAAGCAGGGTTCATGCTGGTTAGTTCTCGGATGTATGCCCGCTATAACTTACCCAGTTGTTTTAGTCACGGGGTTGAGAGGAGGCCATCAGATGGCAATGTTACCTCCTCGTATGTGTGGGTTTTCTCCAGGTACTCCTGTTTTCTCACACTTGAAGCCAAACATTCCTGCAAAAATCATTTGGATTATTATTATTAGTAGTTATAATAAATATGGTACCTTAATAAGTGAAAGACATGAATTATTATTTTAGTTGCTTTGACAAAAGTTTCTTAAAGTGGTAAAATAAATAAAGAGCTTAACATAATTAAATCTGGAACTTAAATAGCCATTTGAAACATATCAAAAACGATTTAAAACACATTCCGAAACTATATACACTTTAGCCAAAGAAATGCAATGAACTTTCTCTAATTTAATTGAAACTACAGCTCTATGGATTTTACATCTCTTACTGAACTGGAGATTATAAAATTCTCCCATCGGATTTAATCACACATTTTACCTTTGCGTTGATTATTATTATTGGGCAATTTACAGCTTCTTTGATAAGTTTCGCCTGCTGAGTGAGCAGAGAAATCATACATTACCGTTCCGTCGCCTCATTGATTTGGCTGTGCGTCCCCGCAAAACATTTTAGGAACGCCGACTCAGCACGTAAAAATGCCATTAATACATCATTACTGGCGCGCCAAAAAAATAATACAAATAGTGCCTCCGCCCACGCTGAGTGCTCCTGCCACTGAGCGCCCAAACGCACGTGATAATGTGTTCAACCTCGGCGGTAGAATTCACAATTATCAGAATGGGCCTGGCCGTGCCGAAGCAAGTTAGGGTGCTCGACCAGCTGTGCGTCTTAAGTGTAATCTGGGTTTGAACCGCGGAGCCGTCATTCCCTCGGCTGTCATCATAAGGCGCAAGGTCGCCGGCGTTATGATGCCCGAGGCGCAAGGTCGCCTTATGATGCCCGAGGCGGTTCGATTCCCGCCTTGGGCGCCTTTCTGTGTAGAGTTTGTCTGTTCTCCCCCTGTTCTGCGTGGGTTTCCACCGGGTTTTCCGGTTTCCTCCCGCAAATAAAAAAAAATACACGTTAGTTATTTGGCCGATAACATCATAATATATAGTAAGCAGTGTGTGGCAATATGGTGCCGGCAAACCGCCTGGCTGCCTCCTCTGCCTCTCTGCGCTTTCCTCGCTACGCCTCTGAGTCCTTCTCGCGTCGAATAAATATAGTCGACATTGAATGAATATGTGCGCGTTATAAATGTAAATTAACACAGGCGAGCTTTCCGATGTCACTTTCAAGGCTGATGTGCTTGTCTCACCAGACACCGGCTTACAAACGGGCAATTCCACTCGTGTGCGCACGCGTCTCTCGAGCGTTAAGTATTTATCTCCGCGGACGTATTGAAGTTGTTGAACGATGGCGGGGCGTCTTTGTGCACTGCGCTGCGAACGCGGCGGTGACACAACTGGGTTTAAATCCTGGCCTCGGCCTACATCAGTTGCGAGCGATGTCTGCACTTGTCTTGCCGCGCCCGCCCCCCCCCCCCACTCCTCATAAAACCCTACTGATAAGTGTGATGAAGTATTTTCATGCCGCCCCCCACCCTCACAACTGCACTCCATGAGGAAGTGGATTGCCAAAGGCCTGTCAATTGCCTTAAAGTGAATTGAGATATTTAAATCTCTGCTTATAATAGCTAAAGGCTCTTAGACGCAAAAATAATGCTTGCAAGTGCTTGCCAGACGCACCGAATACACGCTATCATTTATATATAGAGAGAAAGCTAGTAATTTATTTCCAACCTTGAAAGGAAAAGTTAATTTTCTTCCCGTGCATCAGAGCCATTTGTTCAGCCGCCTCGCTCGGGTCATGCCCATCGACGTCCTCTCTTGTGTATTTTTATATTGTTTTCACGTCAATTATTAATTCGGTTCATAGCTTGAGACCCGGTTAAAACCGCTGATTGTTACGGCAATAAAGTTGGAGTTTGTTTTTAATGAATGCGGTTCTTGTTACGGATGGATTAAGTTTGATGATTTTATAATTTTGCACGGATGCACGCGCGTGCACGCGCACACACGGTACAAACGGCGCGTATTCATTATGCAGCCTGTGAACCACGGTTCCAGTGTGTTTACAATTAACAATATTTAATGGGATTGCACATGTAGGCCGTAATTAATGTATGCTCATTATTTGTGGCCGAGAATAGCATTGTTGTTTTATTATTTATATACGCGTTTTCATTGAATCAATGTTTATGCAATCGGTATTCGTGCCATTTATATTTCATGTGCTTTCGCTCTCGCAAGACGGCCGCGGCGATAATTTCACTTTATAAACACCGCGTCGTTTATTCCTCGTTTTTTACTGTAGCGTTAAGAATAATGTGTTTGCGCTTTAAAGAAGAAAAATAACGTGCCCCCGTGCCAAAGGCTACCAACATCCAGGAAAGACCCACTGAATTATTAACACGCGTGCAATATTTAGCAGCGAAAAAGGCAATATTAATTAACGCGCGCGTGGTGAGCCGATCGCCGTGCCGATTGACGCGCCGGCGTGGGACCGCGTATTGAAATGAGGGTGTCGAAAGAGCCAATCAAAATGTCACGCGTATCGGAGGAGCAAACCCTCGTGCTCGATGTATTATTTAGCGACCCGCGCGGCTGCGTTTGAAACGCTAACAGAATCATATTGGTTTTTTTTCCGGTGCTGGGTGTGTTTCGCCGAGCGTCGAGGAGCTACGATTTTAATAATGTACGCTTCCTCCCCACCCCCCCGCTTTGTTTTGGGGTCATTTCAGTTCCCGTTCGTCGTGCCCAACCGAACGGTCCCCCGACACGAGCCGTGGGTGGGTGGAGAACGTACGCGGTACGCGCGGAACGATCGCGCCGCCCCGCAGTGGCGCCGTGGTTAGAGCGCTCGGCTGTGACCCTTGCAGGACCTCGTTCCGATTTCCCCGGTCGCGGCTGACATCATAATAATAATATATATTTGTAACGCGCGCATGATCTGTGGCCGCTTTACACCCGTCGATTTGGAGGCGCGGAGCCTGGCTCGGTCGGTTTGTTATGAGTCGGTGAAGAGGTGACTTTTTAAAAGTTTTATTGAAGGTTGTGGGGACACTGTGTTAGGCGTAATTGATGTGGGAGGCTGCACATCAGTGATGAGTGATGTCTGTGGGGTGCCGTCTTCACGAACCTGCACTGATCAGGGTTGTGGGTTTGATTCGAGAATCGACTCTCCGTTGTTTCAATTTCACTGTGAGATTCGTATTACGTGTGTGTGTGCTTCTTTTTCGTCTGTGTTTGTGAAGTTTTCTGTGCTCCATTTAGCCTAATTGTAACATCACCGTAACCTCTACATAATTGTAAATGATGTATTGCCACGAACACAGCTTCTATGCATGTTTCATGAGCAAGAGAATCAATGCGCTCGCTACACGGCTGGCACGTAGCCTTATAGACTTGGCAAATGCATTTCGTGAGTGCCTATTAAGACCTGTGGGTCGGTGGCCAGCACCACGCCCGGCCACCTTTGTCTCCCTAGTGACGACGTTTACACATTGTACCACATTCCCGTGGGGAGCTTGCAGGCTCGCTGGGTGTTTTTGTGCTGTAATAATAAACATCTATAGAAAAAAACACATTAATTATTTGGCCAATAACATCATTGTTGACATGCTGTTTCTTCGAGGCCCTTGTGCAGCGCTTTGTGACCCTCGGGTGAAAGGCGCTATATAAAACGCTATTATTATTATTATTATAATATATATAGGTAGCAGTGTGTGGCAATATGTTGGCGCCGGCAAACCGCCTGGCTGCCTCCTCCGCCTCTCCGTGCTTTCCTCGCGCCTCCGAGTCGTTCTCTCGTCGAATGAATACCTTTAACATTGAATGAATACGTGCCACGCGTTATTAATGTTGAAATTATTATTATTATTTGCGCCACAGTCAACTTCAGGAAGGCCCAAGGCAGGTTCAGATAATCGTTGCTGGTGTCGGCGTTACTTGATGCGTCACAGTGCCTCTGCACGGCGAGGCACGCGGGCGCGACGAGCACGGCCTTCCCGGGCGGCACGGCGAGACGACCTTCCGACAAGGGCTATGAAATCGAGTGCGGCAGATGAGGCTGATTTGCGGCGCCGTTCTCCTCCAAGCAGCTTGACCTCCCGCTCGCGAGAACGACATTTCATCCGCGTGGAAACCCGCCGCCGCCTCCGACAGAAAGATGTCTTCTGCACTGCCCCCGTCCCGTTTTGCGATTTTAATTTTCTTCGGGTTTTTCCCCACAAATCTAGAGATGCGAGGGGCGCGCGCGTTAAAAGCAGACGGCGCCGCGTCGAGAATGGCGCTCCGAGAGAGCTGGATTCGGTCACCTGTGACCGCATCACCGCGTGTGACTGCACCAATAAAACCGAGCGCCTATAATCCAGTGGCATGGAGCTAGAGGTTGCTGTGGTTCATGTATGTTTGGTAAACTCTCTAATCTACTGGCCTTGAGATACGCCGTGTGATGGCAGTGCAGGAGACATCTTTCTGACCCTTCTATAACAATAATAATTTTACATTTATAACGCGCACATATTCATTCACTGTCGAAGGTACCCATTCGACGAGAGAACGACTCAGAGGCGTGCGGGATGCGCAGAGAGGCGGAGGAGGCAGCCAGGCGGTTTGCTGGCGCCATAATGCCACACACTGCGCCACCAGGTCAAATAACCCGCGCGACCAACACACTGTAGGGAGACCATCATCCAGCAGTGGATTGGTGACAGGTCTGCAAGCACGCAGTTTAAGCTGTTAGCTTGGGCACCGCAGGGACACCAGTCTATTATTATTGTTTTCCTGTTGTTTTTTCTTTTGTCCTTTGTCTTATAATTCCTTGCTATCCCTTGACTCTCAGTTTTCTGTCTCCCCGTTGTTGTTATGCCGTTCTCTCCACAGCTCGGATTATAAAAAAACAACCCCAAAAAAAATTGTTGCTGATTTTCCGTGCTCTGTCGTTGACATGTCGTTCTCTCTGCAGCTTTGTGCAGCGATTTGTGACCCTCGGGTGAAAGGCGCTATATAAATGCTATTATTATTATTCCGAGGCCGGTGATAAATGGGGCATCGCGTATTCTTTGATATCCCGGCTGTGAAATTCATTAACAGCTCGCGGCGTTTGAAGCTTTGTTCATTTACAGTTTCCTTATGCTCACATTTTGATTAAACAAGTGAGAATGTAAAAATACACACGCCTATTTGCCGTATATTGGCTGCATTAGCGTTTCGGTAATGGGTAACAGAAGCTAATATAAAGGATGTTAAAGTTGAAATAAATAACCGGGAGTAATACCGCAGAACAAAAGAAATGAAATACACGTGGAATATAAATATAACCTTTTCAGCCGACATGAACAAGCTTAAACAGCAGCTCAATAGTGCGTGTGTATGCGCGTGCGTGTGTGCGTGTCTTCTTCTTCTTTGCGATTCTTCGAAGCACGATGGCTAGCTTCTGGACATGGTCGTCTTTCAGCTTGGCGTGTGAAAAGGGGTAGTGTATCAGTTATTGCGCCGCGCAATGAACCGGGTAACCCGGGTGGCATTCCCGCTCACGACCGACACCGGTGACAATTTTCTGAACTGATCCTGGGCCTTCCCTAGGTCGACTCGCCCTCAAACGAGTACCCGGTGCGGTTTGTAATTATCACCGGTAGGGAGGCAAAGGCAGCCGGGCGCGGGTGTTGGCCACCCGCGCGTTGTGTGCCATGCTGACCTTTTACAGTCGCTCGCTAACAACGCTTGATGCTGCCGTCCATTAAGGCTGTATTGGGGGATCTTTGTCTTTGCGAGCATGTGTGTGTCGTGGACAAGTACCCTGCGCTCCGAACCGGGCGATTCCCCCAGTTTGATTCCCGCTCGTGAACCGATAACAGCGACGAATATTTTAACCGTTCCTGGGTGTCCCCTAGGTCGGCTCGGCCTTGAAACGAATTCCCGGTGGGGGGTGTGTTAAAACATCCGTCGCGTTGTTGGCCATGCACTCCCCCTCATGTGCCGTGCCGGCCTTCATCGGCTGCTGCTCGCTAACGGCGCTTCTTCCGACAGTCTGCTGTCAAAGGTGATACGGGGGGGGACGTGGCAGTGGGAGAGGGCATGCGGGTGGGGGAACTTTCTCTTCCGTGAGGATGTGGCAAGCGCGAGTAGATGAGCACGCGGTGGCGGGTCGTCTCTTCGTTCGTCGGCGTCGTGAGCCACGGCTTTGAGTGACGTCTCCGAGACACCCGCG
>JAZEWU010000013.1:3638135-3649394 GCA_036362915.1 Geotria australis
GAAATTTAGTCCTTAATTGGTGCATACGATGGACTGGCGTCCCATCGTGGTTATAATAATAATAGCATTTATATAGCGCCTTTCACCCGAGGGTCACAAAGCGCTGCACAAAGCCGCAGAGAGAACGACATGTCGACAGCTTTGCGCCCTGTGTCTGCCGGGATGAGCTCCGGCTCACCGCAACCCTGCTCAGGATTAAGTGCTTTCTGACAATGATGATGATGCTGATGATTGGTGCATACTTTCAGACATATAAACACGGAAGAAGAAAGAAAAAATCCTCCTTGTAAATCGCAATAAGACGCGACGGCGGTTTCCCCTTCTAATTACGCGAACAGGCTGAGTCGGCATCTGCCGCTTATTAAAAACATTCTATATATGTGGCAGTTTTTGTTTTATACCTCGCGTCCCTGCGGAAAGCGCGCCATATGCGCTGACATTTAAATCCCTTCTGAGGCACGGGGACGCCTGCCGAGAGCGGAGCGTCGGTGGTGGAAGCGCGCCTGGCTTTCACCCAGAGCCGGGCGACTTTCAGAATGCAGGCGTGAGGTGTGATGGGATCGGACGCATCCCGGATGATCTGGTTATGAGAGGATGCTGGGCAGTGTAATGAAATTCCCATCGTTCCATAGTGAAGCTCTGTTTATGAGTTTAGGTCATGTGAAAAAGTGTGTAAGTGTGGTGCACCCGTCGATATGTTGGAGAAAACGAGCGAGCACACACAGCACTTACCTTCAAAGATGGTACCGATGTTTCTCTGAGACTTCCACTCAGCTTCATCAGGGCTTGGAAAGGCCTTTCCAAGCCCACACTTACACACTTTTTCACATGACCTAAACTCATAAACAGAGCTTCACTATGGATAACATTGGTCATGAAAGCCTTCGAGTTAATTTTTCCATTGTTCCACTTGCAAAGCCCAATCGTAGTGTGGAGTGTATCATTTAGGCTACAGAGCACACACCTATCGAACAATCAACCGCGGGATAGTTGCGCTGGTTGTTATTCAAACAGGCCGTGAGATTGTGTCGTGGCAGGAATTCCGTGTACGGAAAGATCTCTTCCCTGTAACCTTGGGAAAAGATCACTCTTTACCCACCAACCCCCTCCCGCAATACGTATAGACAGCCATGCAAGTCGCCGTGTGTGCCAATCCGGAATAAATCAGCACTTCCGAAGGACAAAGTGCAAACATTCACATCTCGCTTGAGGTGTGAATGTGTCCTTTGCTCGCCATCACACATGTGAATTTAATAGCGCTCGAAACTTTGGCCGCGAAAAAAACCCCATTAAAAGCCATAAGGGGAGAGAGAGAAAGAGCGAGTCTCCTGTGCCAGAGCACACGAGAGACGTGTTAGGGGAAATGTGGCTCGGCTTAAATCCCTCAGGCACAAATGCTAGCAATCGGGGCAATGATAACTATACTGATGAGTTGTAATAACGTTGAAACTAATACGCATATGCCTTGTTGTCTTGTTGCTATTGTTACCTCTTTAAAAGCCCACATTTTCAGAAATGTTAAGCTTGTTGTTTACAGGGTGCGTGCGATAAGGGCACTGTAATCTTGCCATGCAAATAGTGCTGAGGCATCCCGTTGCACTTTTGCTCTCTAAACCTATATGTGCGTGTCATTATCATAATCATAATCACATTATTGCCGTCATTGGGCAAACTGCAGTGTCCACATGGAGCGAGCATGTACGCGATCGTGCCAACTTCGGCCGCAAATTTGCAATAACCACTCGGCGGCGCCGGTTGACAGAGTCTGCCAATTAATGGCCACCCACCACATATGTCGCGGTGTAATTCCAGCGGACGGTTAATGTCCTCTAAATCAACGAGCCATCTTTTTCACGCAAAAGCAATTCGTCAGCCGAGGCGTGTCCGCTCCAGTGCGTTAATGTGCATCGTGTGCCCCTACGCTATAGCTACGTGTGCAGATGCTGCATTTCCAAATGAGTCGAGCGTTGTTGTATCCTAGGAACCAGTGCTTGATGGTGGAGTATTTTTTTACGCAATAATAATAATTTTACGTTTATAACGTGCACAGATTCATTCAATGTCAAAGGCATTAATTCGACGAGAGAACGACTCAAGCGCGAAGAAAGCGCAGAGAGGCGGAGGAGGCAGCCAGGCGGTTTGCCGGCACCATATTGCCACACGCTGCAATGTTTTTTGCTCGACATAGCTCTTCTTTCGGGATAGCCGTGTCAAGTAGTCCTGCTGTCTCCTTCGCGACGTTTTGCCCCCCACGTTGGAGGGATCATCAGGCGAAGGAACACTCGACTATCCAGAAAGAACAGCTACATAGGGCAATTCTCATCCATCGAGCCGTGAAACCCGACGTCAGTGCATTATCTTTTTTCATTCTTAAAAAATATCGGACGGGAGTGCTGCCATTAACTTGCAGTGCTGTTGCCGTCCCTTTGCCTCTGTGAGGGGAGTAAGTAATCCGTGATTTACTACGGACTGCGTTTGAGTCATTACAACATCATTAAAAACAGCAGGTGATTTGCCCCTTCTGCCATGAGTGTCATCAGCCCTCTGACCTTTAATCTCTTGCCTCTCGCCATTAACATGTATGAATCAATATGTATTTTCCCGGGCTTGACTTGGGAGCAGGCTTACTGTATGTACATAATATAACACGTTCGGGAGAGGGAAAAAAACCACACACAACCCATCGACAAATCCCATTACTGCACTCATCTGTCCGGAAACAAATGCGTAGATTTATTTTAGTGATGTTTTATTCAAATGGCCCGAATTGAAGGAAACGATGCGTTTTCAAGCCGCCGTTTTCTCTGCAGCGTATCGAGATGCGGTCGCGCATCTATGCCGTAACGGTGTTGCGCGCGTGCCAACTGTCACCAGCTCGCCCCGCCGGCCCGCCACGCGTTCGCTGGCCACGCGGCGATCGATGGGACCCCGTCGATGGTTACGGCGTGTGCCCATCTGCATGCAGACACTCAGCGGCAGGGGCAACGTTCGGCTGGGCCATCCTTCATGCCAACCTTTCGCGGTGTCTCGGCCGCGAAAAATCGGCGCATTGATTTAGCTTGCGATGACGCGCGAACGGGAGCCGTTGTCGCGCGTGCGTGCACACGCGGTGCGTTACCAACATGCCGATGTCCGTATGTTTAATTTTTATGCGTGTGATGTGTCCCTTGCGTTTTTCTGTCGCTGTTTCATATCCATTTCCTCACCACGCTTCATTAAACACTTTTCAGACATTGTTCCATATTTATACCCACTGCGTTTGGGCTGGTGGTGGAAAAGCAGCCAAAGGCAGGGATGCAAGCCTGAAGAGTTTATCCACCGTGAAGTTGGAGTAGTGAAATTGGCTCAATGTATTGGTGTCTAGATTAATTGTCGCATATTGATACCGCAAGAAAGGGTGACCCTCTGGGGAGGCTTTCATCCAGCAGTGGATGGCTCTTGGCTGATGACTATCAACGCTGTTGACCTGTGGGTAAAGGGTGCGCTTAGAAGTCGTTGTGTTTGGTTTTATGCGCCTCACATCACATTTATTCTGCAATCAGTATTTACCTGTGTGTGTGTGTGTAAATGGACAGCAGGAATAATTTTTACAGATAAGCGTGGTTAATAGGAAAGCGCCAATTGGTAAAAGTTCGGTCTTTATGTGGACCTGAATAAGGAAACGGAGCTGTAGATTGTGGGGCATTAAAATCTAGCAAATTTAATATTGGTTTCATTGTTCACAACCTATATCAACACTATTAATTTCAAAGTGGCCGAGACAGGACCTATGAATAATTCTGCTCACGCTCCAAAGTAACCCTTATACTGCCTTATATTGTTCACACATTCACGAGCTTTCCTGCACGAACATCTTACATTCCCTTAAAGTCCAAAAAGCGCGCTTAAAATCGATTCAAGGTTTGATGGGTCTTCTGATGCTTGTGTCACACGCCTGCAAATGTGAAAGTTGTGCAACACTGACCTTCTTCACAATTATCACTGAAGACACTGAAGGTTACGTGACGGCTATTGCTCACTGACACACTCACATTTAATCAACGAAAAATAATAGTTATCATCGTTCATTTTTCTGTCGTCGTTATAAATCATATAGACATGCGGTAGGTCCGTATCTCTTCATATGGGTTTTGCACCCCTTACTTGGGCAAGCCTGCATCCAGCAGTGGATAAACAATGGCTTGGTTTTTTTTTACAACATTATATATGTATAAATATGTCAGTGATTTATTTCATTCTGAGTCGTGCTGTTGGCGTCATATCATGAGACAAAGCATCAATCCCGATCTCTGCACAGCAGTGCAACCTGTCACGTTAAAGAATGGCCCGTGGAAGCAGATATCACAGAACTGCCTTGGAAATCGCTTCAGTTCAGATCTGTTCCACACAGTAGGCAGCAGCACTTGCTCACCTACCCAGCCACTGAGAGTAATGTTTGTCGCAGGACACTATTTTTGATATCTTCGAGCTGGAATTCAGCCAGAGTGCAGAACCCAGTGTCATCCCGTTGCGGCTGATATTTGGATTCCAATCGAAGAAACTCAACGGTCACTTCTGTGCCACGTGGTCATTTTTATGATGATTTCTTCGTAAGTCCATTGGACGCATTGTCTGTTTATCATGGGTCAAGCATTAGAGACCTATTTTAACTGTCAATAATTTCAGTGGTTCGCCAGCGCCGTTCTTTACTGCAAACGTGGTGTTTAAAAGGCTACGCCGCACCTTTGAGTCTGAAGTACAATTTGTGGGTGTTTCATTGCCTTTCGTATTTTATGCGCTTTAAGTCCCCCTCAGCACCCCCGCGACCACCCCCGCAACCACCCCCCACCGCCCCAGGCCCCCCCATCACAGTATTACACGGCCGCATTAAGATTCACGGACACTCACGTCTGCGGTAGTGCCTTCAGCACGGAGTGCCGTAAACAAAACAACTTTCCTATCAAGGGAGGATTTTGTGAAAATGTGCCGACTTGCACCAGGCGTCTTCTAATGAGTACGTTCCTAATTAGCTCCATTAAGCCGAGTCGGCGACTGGCCTAATGCAATTACTGAAAACTACATAAATACCCAAGCAGTTTGTTTGAGAATTGATCGAAGGAAGATTACAAAATCAATGCTGTGCGTGCTGATTAATGTTCTCAAGCTGAATTCCATATTTGTCTCCCCCAGTGTGTTGCGTTCTAAAGCCAGAAAGGCCTATGAGCATAGTTTGAAAATATATGTTTTAACTATGTATGTTCGTCATGCAAGTATGCATCAATTAATTGATTAATATTGATTCTTATACTCATGATACTCACAAAGAGGTGTGTGTTGAAGAATCGATTTTTTTTTCTAATTCGTACGGAACTTATTATGCCTATAAGCAAATCAGCATGGCTGAGCCTGGGTAGCACTTGGATGGGTGACCAACATTCCTTAATCTGATGTTGTAGGTCGCTGCAAGGCTACGTAGTGCTAGTTATAAGTATCACAAACGTATGGACTTTTAGCTGGGGTTTTATTTCTAACTGTGAACATCTGCAACGAGCGGCAATCGTGCTACCGCTGGGCCCTGTCACCCCTCAGCACGCAGCCTAACCCAGAAGTCCCCGCTCGGGCACACGCAGGCTCTATTGTTACCGTAACGGTATCGCGATGAGCTCCACCAACCAGCCTTTTCACTCCGCACACAGTGGATGCAGCCTCCCCCCATCGATCGTAACCGTATCGTGACGGAGGGGTTTGCACGTTCCAACGAACCCCCAGAGTTATATCACCTGGAGTCTTAACATTTCTGCTCGGGTCTCCCTTAGTGAACAGGTCTGGGGGGCGAGGGAGGTTCCAGGCAAACATCGATCTGTAGGCTGTCCAAGTAAAGGAATTTGGCGTCGACAAGGAAATCCGGCCGTAAAATTCTGCTCCAATACCCCCATTCATTGGGGGGGTTAACCGGGCAACCCGTGTCTACTTGTGCCCACTCGATGTTGGCGATGGCACGATGACACTGACCTCGCATGAAACGTGGCGCTCCCCCCCCCTCCCCCGGGTGGGGGGGGAGGGAGTGTGGAAGTGACGATCTCCGTTAGTACGGATGTGCACGGGCCGGGATTTTATTGCGACCTGATTGCTTGTCGAGCTGTCAGTGGAAAGAGCGCTCACGCGTCAGGTCTGACAGCAATTAGGCCTCGACGTTTCTCCACGTCGCTTTGATTTTTATTTATTATTATTATTACTTTTTTACTTATTTGTGATAAAGGGCAGCGTCATGGTCCTGGACATAGTCATACGTTTACAGCATTCCCAGCCCATTAGACATTGTGAAAGAAAACTTTGACAAAAAAAATTCGGTTACTTTACAGTGCAAAAGAATATAAATGTACAATTCAATTCAACTTTATCGTCAATTCTGCCATATGTGCAGGACATATAGAGGATCGAAATGCCGTTTCCCTCAGATCCCGGTGTTGGCATATACATGGACTGGAACACAACAACAAGCAACTATATCCACGAAAGCTTTTGCTGCGTTAACAAAGGCCTGTTAAAATTACGGCATAATTAAACTACGCTTTGGATGGTGAATACCAGGATCCACCTCAAGGCCCACTTGGGTCTGGTCTCCACGGACCTCAGTGTGGTGCTCACGGCCCACTGATGGGTCGCGACCCACCCGTTGAGAATGGCGGGTCTATACACTCTCGAGTGAGGCACATACGCATGCACTCTGCAAGAACCCAACGTTACAATGCTGCACTTGTAGGTATCCGTGCTGTATAATCTGGCATTAGGGCCCTGGGGCTAAGCAGCAATGTTGGAGGCTTCTCACGATTGCAGAAATGAACGACGCAATCGCTCGGCTAGATTTGACATCGGAAACAGTGGCCTCGACCGCTTGGGCTTCAAGACCCATGGTTATCTGGAGTAACGTTTTTTTTATTCTCACAGTCGATGAATACAGACCCATAATCCTCTAACACAGAGCAGCCAGCAACAGTGCCGTAGCCCCTGCGGTAAAAAGGCTGTGTGCAGGCGGTAAAAATGCACCGGGGGCTCACAGGCCAAATGGGCCACGGCGCCAGGCTGTGGCAAAAGAGAAAATTGGACAGGGAGAGGGCCCCATCTAATTCCCTGCCCAACCACCCCACTTCACCGACCAAGACCTTGCTTATAAATGACTTTTCACAAGAGTCAACTGCTCCAGGCCAATGGAGGTTCCTACGGAGGACACGTTAGCTATCTAGATATGGAACAGAATACACCGGCTCGAGCTTTGTCCGGAAACCTTACCCAGACATCTAGGCATCGAGACAGCGCACATAGCCTCCGGGATGTCACCAGTAGCAATAGTGGTGCTGCTGCCGTCTATAGTTTGAGCTAGAGCAGAGATGAGCTCCCTCCGGCAATCTCACCCAGTCATGCACAATGTGCGGAGTGCCGTCAGAACGTCAGTAGCAGGAGGTGGTGGCTACTAATCCCAAATCACTCATTGGGAATACATATAGCAATCATCGCCCCCTAACTGGCAGACTAATGCCCGCGTGCAGGCCAGGTGCCGAGTCGCTTTGTGCCACACGGGGACAAGCCGCCGCTGCTGGGTTGTAATTTCAATATTATTTCAAATGAGATGTGATGTAAGTCGCTTATTGCGCGTAAAGTGCTCTGAGACGCCCCGGAGTAAAAGGCTGCTCTATCAAAGAAATCAAATCATAATTCCCAGCATCTTCCACCTTTAAGAAAATGTATATTCTCACAGGCTACATGGGGCTAGAGTTATCGGCGAGCACTCGCGAAGGACTGGGGTGACACGAGCGGCGATGATGTGTCCAGCATTACATACTTGTTGCCGCTGTTGTACTTTTTTCCCGTATTGACGTTGATGCCGTAATGCATCAGTTACTCATTTGAGCGCCGCATCGACCTTTGCGAGGTCGAGCCAGGTTCAGATAGCGATTGACAGTGGCGTTGTACTTGGCCAGAAATTGAACACGGGTCGCCGGGATCGTAGCCGCGGTGCACTAACCCCCGCTACACTTCTCCCCACGAACGTATCGAACAGAAGCGCATGCGCGCGTGTCGCGTGCTATTGGTTCAGTCGAGATTTTAACTTGGGATGTAACCGTGCGATGATCAGTCGATATGAAATCAAATCAAAACAAGACTGACTGTTTTGTCTGATCCGCACTATATTCAACCGCTGCTATACTGCAGGTCAGAACGCCTCTCTTTTGGGGTCTTTCCTCGCTCCGCTCCACGGTGGAATTCTCGCCCATCTATTTTCTGTAAGCTCTCACAATAACCTTGCTCAATTAAAAAAATGTGCCAACGATTATGAATTACAACGTTGATCGATTGTGCTGTTTGTTGCTGGCCACCTGGCATTTTGGGTGTTTTGGGCCTGTGCTCAGCAACTGTGTTTAAAAAGTAAAAAACAATAATTATTACTTGCTTATTTTCTCACTTCTGTGTTGTTCTATCAAATCTTTGTGTCTGGTGTGCGTACATATGTATGTGAGCCAGTTTGTTAAGCGGGATTGACTTTTAAAGGGTACGCTGTTGTTGTGCATTTGCTGCATTGTTTTGCATTTGCTGCATTTTTAAACATTGCCGATTCAAACAGGCTCTGAATTTCCTTTTATAGCCGACACCATGGGACCATCAAGAGAAATTAATTGCGATATTTGGTTTTGTCTTCCGTAATTTGATGCGTTTTTCATTACAACAGCAGCCCCTTTGGGTTATTCTTTTGTAGCTTCTCTGCTTTATCATTTAATTCTAATGGGCTATTGAAGGGGGGTACGCTGCTGTGTTGTAATGGTTAGCTCGCTGGATTTGCAATCCGGAGGTCGGCGGTTCGATTTGACCTTCTGGCGGTGCGCCAGTTGAGAAACATTGGCGCAAGTTTTTTAATCCCTTCCCGTGCCGCCTTGGTCCGAACCAGCATTATATAAACGGGCACCCCGCAGAGAGTCGATCGGTGGGTGTTGGGGAGAAAAGTGTGGGTCCTCCCACCTCTTCCGATAAGTCTGGCCAGAGGAATTATTGGAGAGAGAGGATCGGGAAGGCAGACCCCATACGAGTGGGAAATCTGCGGGGAAGATGACCAGATACGAACGTGAGATGTTAGCTCGTCAACCCATATTCTGTGACCGCGGTGATAAACGTTTGTGGTTTTAATGCAAGGACGTGGTTATTAAGTGCTTTTCAAGATACATTTGTGTGGTCTGTCATAAGACACCCATGGCTAGCCTAAAAATCACACGTTTAGGCAGATAAGTAGACAATAATAACAATACAATTCATAACACACAGTGCAAATTCCACGCTTTGTCACGGAGGAAACACAGATACAGAGGCCCGAGGAAACCGCAGAGAGGCAGGTGGAAGGCAGCCATGCAGCCAGCCGGTGCCAACAATTTGTCAGACACTGCGTCCTGATGTTATCAACCAATTAATTAATTAGGTGTTTTTTTGTGGGCGGAAACCGAAGAACCCGGAGCGAACCCATGAAGAACATGGAGAGAACACACAAACTCCATACAGAAAGGCACCTGCGGGGGGGAATCGGGAATCAAACTGCCTCGGGCCAACCTTTCTTTCCATGAGGTGCAGATGCTACCACTGCACCACCCTGCAGGCATCAGCACCACAATGCATTGGTTATAACGACCTTTCTTTGCCAAGCCGGCAAATCAGTCGGAAACGTGCATCTTCTCCCATGCCTCGTCTTATTCCATTCTGCAAAAAAATTGATGCACAAGCTGTCGCTCGGCAAGTTTCACAAATCCGTGTCCAACGTTGCCTTTTGCCGCGTTTTTTACGCAGCAGTCACTCATCCTGTGCGTGGAGCTGCTTGTTTGTATTGACTTTTTAAAAATATATAACAATTGTAAGTTTACTTCCCTTAGGAATCGTATTTGTCAGACGGCGACTGCAGAGCAATTTTCTAATAACGGTTCACGGCCAGAGGCCCAATCGGCCGAAAATCAGGTGTGACCTGCAATCCCACAAAACCCCGGCCGCGAGACGACAAAAATGGTTATGTTATATAATTTAAAATGTAACAGTGTTACAAATTATAGTGGCATAGAATACCCTGGATAGAGTGACAATCCCATGAATAAAACATGACATTCCTCGTTTGTGACTTTAATTTATATCGGTTAAATTCGGATAAAACCCGACACCTTGTACCCCTGCGATTTTTCATTCTAGCAGTGATGCATTACCCCGGCGCGGAAAATAAATGTTAGTTCCGTGTTTTTTTTGCCACCTCGTCTTATTTATTTTATTAATATTTATTGAGCTCGCACGCACAGGTATTATCCTCACTGACGTCACTTGAAAATTACTATCAACGATTTTATGTTCTGAGGGGGATGAGGTGGGGGTGGGAGGTGAAGATTTGCAGGTTGGGTGAGAAGTCGTTTATAGATCGGTTTTCAGTGTTGTATTATTTGTTGTTAATGCAAGTGGACTGTCGAAGCCATTTTTCCTGTCCCATCTGTTGCAGAAATGTTTGTGCACGTTGCATTTTGTGGAGACGATTATCGTGGGTTTCTCTTTTTTCAAATCACTTATCACCACAACTCCCCTCAATCGTTTACACACAACAAACTACCAAACAATTACTCTAAAAGCAATAGGTATTCGTGTTATTTGTTGCTTGCAATGAAAATCTACGTCTCAGCGCAACAGTGAACCAGGTCTGGTGATTCAGGCCTCAATTTTTTTTTCATTTGCTGCCGTGGTGTTAATGGAGAGAACACTGGATTCGCTGCACAGAGGTCGCCGGTTCAATCTTTTGGCGTGGGCAAGTTTATGAAATCCCCCCTCTGTATAGCAATACGAATAGACACCTAAAATGTCTTCAACTTTGGAGGCGAAACGTCGTGGAAAAGAGAGAAGCAACTCTCGACACGGATATCCCGACGAAAGATGGCTAAGGAGAGAAATTCTCTCACATCGTGCCGTCAAAACCTACATCAGTACCCAACGATTAGTCGATCGGCCGATCGCATTTGGTGCCGTGATCGAACGTGGGTCGGCCGGGTTTGTAGCGCGGTGCGCTAACCGCTACACCGCGCACACTCACGCCAACATCGAGCCCAAAGACGCCGCTCCGCCGCGCCGTTCCGGCGAGCGGCGTCAACGCAGACGCGCGCTCACGCGGCGCGGATCGGATCGAGAGCCGCGCTTCACCGGCGAAGGTCGTTGACGCTTCACGTCGCGCTTAAATTACCCGCTGGCAGTGAGTAATGTATCACCCCCCCCCCCCCC
>JAZEWU010000013.1:3649417-3661174 GCA_036362915.1 Geotria australis
TTACCTGGGGAGGGCTCTTTTCAAATTAGCGCCCAGACGCACCCACGGAGCCTCGAGCTCGGCCGCGTGCGGAGCCAATGGAGAGTAAATATTTTCATCCGTGCGCACGCACCACCAAACAAATAAGACGACTTTAATGTCGTCATCTTCATGATTCGGTGCGATTAACACCCTTTTTGTCTTGATGCGGCTCGATGTATGAAAATTGTTCTCGGGCTATTAGCCTGATGATGCCTCCAACGTGGTAGGCAAAACGTCGCGAAGGATATAAGGGGGAACGCTCGTCACGGCTATCCCGAAAGAGCAGTTCTTGCGAGCAATTGTAACACCCTTTGATTGGCCACCGGCAAGCGAACGCACTCGACACTATGATTAAACGATCGGCGTGTCACTCGCCAGGTTATACCCTGCTTTGCCTGATCTTGCAAGCCAAGCAGTGTTGAAGCTACACGTTGCTGAGAAGTGCAACGGTCGTGCATGAAAGAGTTCTAGGCTGCTGTGAGGCTGTATCATTAGCAAGGGGTAGCGCATAAAATTGCAACCCACACTGACCTACCTGATAAAAAAATATGGGTCTACGAACCCTGATGCCCCACACTGAGTAGTGAGCCTCTCATCCAGCAGTGGGTTGACAAAAGGGCTGTGTATGTTACGATTCATCGATCCATTCTTGTGTTCATAATAAATGCATAGGATCATCCGTGTGCGTTCTAACAGATTATTTACAATTTATTGAAAGCGTTTTTTTAGGATATGGCAGTGTTGCATTTTTGCTGATGGAACGAATAAAACTCGACGCGAGACAGAGCGAGCAATGAACAATACAAACAGTATTTTAAAAATAATAACGTAGATTTATAAAGCACCCTTAATGGATCTTAGAGCACCATGAGGAGAAAAAAAATCAATTCTCGAATCAAATCCTGGTGGCGAATCATTACAATTCATCAAGCCATTGAAGGGGGAAGTGAGTCCTTGCATTGCCTTAATTAGCCATGCACTCACCTTCAAGGATTGCTGGCGGGATGGGTTTGTTTAAGGTTGCGGCACCACCCACGCTTCTGTCAGTCAACGTAAACTCGGCGCACGCGTTCCGCCTCTACACACAGCTGCATCGGAGGATTTCTTCATTTGCTTGTTGGCTTCATTCAAAAAGCTGGAATCAAACCTGGTACCTTCTCCAGCACAGCAGCCTCCACAAAGACAAAGATCCTCCGTATAGCCTTTAACGGAATGCTAGGGTAAGTGCTGCTAGCGAGCATCTATGGTGGCGAACACGGATCACAATGAGGTGGTGCGGCTAGCGCTAGGTCCAGCCGCCTTCGTCTCCCCAGTGCCGATGCGTATACACCGTACAAGGTGCTCACACGGGGCTCGTTTGACCTGAGGGAGGCCCATGAACAGGTCAGATAATCACCACCGATGTCAGCCATGGAATCAAATTCAGGCCACCCAGATTTCGTCGCTTAGTGCGTTACCCACCGCACAGCTGGCCCTCAAACACCGCGCACGCGTACGCACGTGGTGCAGCCGCGGTATTCGACGATCGCGAACAACACACCGTAAAGAACCGTTAACGACGGGGGTATTTTTCCTCGTTCGTAATTTGGAATATGGCTGCCGGTTGTTGCCGTTGGTTACGCCCCATGTGACACCACTGGCTCCCACCAGCAGGCCCTCGGGTGGATTTTGGTGCTGAGGTGTAAATTGCCTTGCCGCGTCTGCAGCTGCTAGTATCTGGGGCGTTAGCCGCCGCCGCAGCAGCAGCAGTAGCTTTCCCACGTCACTTAGCAAGCCGCTCCAGTCATTCTTAAATTCATTCTCGCTCACCCTGCCTGCACGGGTGCTTGCCGTGGCGACACTCGCGGCGAGCAACATCCTGGGTTTGATTCTCAGCTCCTCGGGGGCGTTCGTGCGCGGAGTTTGTGCGCTCACTCTGCGTCCGCGTGGCTTTCTGCCGGGCATCGCCGCTCCTCGCAATTTGTCCGGCTGGATTCCCTCTGCAGAGAAAGGGGGGGAGGACTCTGTATTTTTACGTCACCTCGAGAGGCGGCAGGGACGACTGGTCCTCGATCACCGTCGCGTCTTCGCCGGGGCGTTGGTTTTCTGGTTACCTTTAACCTCTCACCGTCGGGCCACAGCCCGCCGGGGACCCATGCATCCGCGGAAATGTGCGACGGCCCCGGCGAAAAACGCTCGCTCGTTTGACTCCCTCGACACATCACCGGCTCGGTGGGGAAATCCTTCAACGCGATTATCCGCGCCGGCGTGCGCCTCAATATAACAGCCGGGCTGGAAGGCGCGACGCGGCGTGGCGAGAATTACCCCGCACGGAAGTCCGTCGGTCCCTTATTTCGCGTCGCGGGCTTAAAATTGCATTCTGCTTAATCCATTAGTCATAATTAATCTCCGTCGATTCTCCCGTGAGCTAAAGCGATGAATGTATTTACGAACCCCCTCGGATCGGTTTCACGGCTCGCCGCTGCTGTGCCACGGCGCAGCAGCCGCGGGCGGCCTAGCGCCGGCGATCGGGCACGCTTCCGTCTCCCGTGGCGCGCCTCCCGGGAGCCCACGTGGCCGCTGGGTAGCGAGAACTGACGGTACGCGGCCCGGGGTAATTGGCACCTTGTTTACTTAGGCAAACTGCGTTGGTGTTACCCGCAGCGCTGGCGCGCGGGCGTCCGTTTTAAACCATCTCCCGCCAGACCTCATGCCAAGACCCGACCCCCAATTTGAGGCTAATAATAAAAGCGAGAGCGAGACGGTAGCGTCCGCCGCACGACAAGATGGGGCGGCGAAGGCTTGGCGGAGGTCTTCATGCAACAGCGGATAGATCGTGGCCACCCACTGATTGATGATGATGATGATGGAGGGTTAATCGAGCGCTCGACTGCGAGTCGAGCACTCGAGGTCGTGAAGTAAAATCTGTGTCGCGAGGGGACGCTGAAAAAATACCCACAAATTGCTGAATTGGGATCGCATGGAGCAAACAGTGCCGGTATTGTGAAAATATAGGGATTCGGCGAGGCTTTCCTGGCCAGAGTAGCATCGTAATAATTTATCATTCACACTAATTGGTCACAGTGGCATAAAATAGCCAGTTCGCGGGGTCTATTTATTAATTCCACAGTCGCTAGTTCGGAGGACACGGCACTCCGGAGAAAATGCTCGTGCGCACGTCCTACGTTGCGCCAGAGAAGATAAACAGTGTTCCTCTGTGCATTAATACTTAACAAACATGTAAGCTTCATTAGCGCGGCGGAAAGATGTGTTGACTTAGCGCAAATTAACGTGGTGTTAACTCTTGCGTGCGCTAAGCCCTGGTGCGTCGCAGGGGTCAGAACCAGTTCGTCTGTGGGAGCTACCAAAAACGCCCTGCGTTGGCCCGGACAGCCATCCATCCATTTTCTAAACCGCTTGTTCTAGTGAGGGTTGCGGTGGCAGCAGTCCAAGGAGAGTGGACCAGACATCCCTTTCCTCAGCAACAGATTCCAGCTCTTCCTGGGGGGGGTTTCCCAGGCGTTCCCAGGCCAGCCCGGACAGCCCTCAGTTATAATAATAATAGCATTTATAATAGCATTAATAGAGCGCTTTTCACCCGAGGGTCACAAAGCGCTGCACACGGCTGCGAGGAGAATGACATGTCAACAACGACAGAGAACGGAAGGCTGTCAATGCTGCCATATGTACAGGACATATAGAGGATGGAAATGCCGTTTCTCTCAGACCCCGGTACAGTGGAGTCAAGTGTCAGACAGAATTAGGCTACATACTGGTGTGGACGAAATAATTGATTGATTGAGTGGGTGTAGATAGTTTAGCTACCAGCTAATTCCCCTCACCAATCCGCCTTGACCAGCGTGGTGAAGTATGGCCCAATAACCCCCGTGACTGACACGGTGTGGGAGAGGCCTTCGTTTAACAGTGGGTTCACAAAGGCTGTGTTGGCATGGGCTGCCGAGGGACCCCATTCTCAGCACAGGCAGTGCGGCAAAATCAATTAGTTGTGCTGTACTACGCTCCCATGTTTATGCTTCTCTCCTTCACCACCCTGTGGTGAATTGTCGTCTTCATCCAGCAGTGGATTGACAAAAGGTGCCGTACTTAAGAATAATAATGGATTAAATTGGTAACGCGCGCATATTCCCCGAGCGCTTTTTCCCGTGTGGATTTGGAGGCGTGGAGCCTGGCTCGATGGTAGTAAGTGCTCGTGGATAGGTGTCTCTGTTAACAGTTGACGGTTGTGGGGGATTTTGTTTCGCCCAGTTGATGTGGCTGTAGGCTGTTCCAGGTTGTGGGTGTCGCGACGGAGAAGCGGCGTTGTACGAAGGTTGTACGTGAGCGCGGTGTGTGAATTCGGTGGCCATGATGAGCTGCGGGATTGCACTTGTATAACGTCCGCATTAAGCAGTCGCCGCTGCTTGTTTGGTCTGCCGCGGCGGTTATAAACAACGTATTCGAATTGTTAAACTTGCATCGTTTGTGCGCCTAAGAATAGATATTGAATTGGCAAATCAATATATCTTACGACACCCAATTGTGCCGAAGTAGCTGTGTTTTATCCAGGCATTATTAACGCAACAAGTTCTATCAAACAAATTACCACGGTGAGGGCAATTAGATGTTGTCTAGACATTGTGTTTTTTTTACCATCCCTCCTACTTCTCACCATCTCCATCCACTCATTGCTTTTAATAAAAACTTCCATAATCACTATGATTAAAAATTACAGGTCTGTCCCCAGCGGTAATGAAAAAGGGTTCAGAAACAAGATTCTGTTAATTAAATTTGCTCCCTGGATACATCACGTGGTGGCACAGGGAAGATTAGAAACAGGGCTGGGCACGCTCACAGGATGACATTAACTATTTTTACTTGCGATGCAAAGAAAGCCCGCAGGTGTTAAAAAATATCATTATGCTAATTACAATCTAATTAGATCACCGACTGAAATCAGACAGAACGAGTCGTGAATTTTTCCTCTCATCAAGTCGTCCTGAATGTGCCCTGTCTTGTCACACCTTAGAAGCTATGCAGGGTTGGAGAACGATTACTCATTGGATGATAGCGCCGCATGGCTTGCCTGGTGTTGTAGGTACGGGTTAGGGAGGTGTGGCTAGGAGATGTCAGTCTTAAGCGTAATGCCCTTGTTTGTGGTTTCTCTCTCTCGGTTTTCTCGAGCACGCCAAACATTTAACTCGTGGAACTAGCCAAACGTCCAAATGCACGACGCTCCTCAAAGGATAGTCGTGGCTCAGTGGGGCTTTTCTCTGCAAGAAATTGGCATATATTAAGCTGTGATAAAGACATAGGGCAGTCACTCCTTTATATCCTAATGCCGTTTCAGATGCTTAAGAGCTATCTGGTTTCGAGGGTAGGTTTATCTGCATAATATTGGCCTACGGATATCCCGAAAGAGACAGTAATGGACAACGGCAGGCGATGGAGGGCGAATAAAGCACGGCAGAGGATGGAGGGCGAATAAAGCACGGCAGAGCCAGGCGCACGTGCGCGAGGAGCTCCGCTGAAGACGAATGAGGTGGATGGTCTGGGGGTCACCTTCGCCAAGACCCTGGGTAGGAACGACTGCCCAGCGATAAGGGCTCCGCTAGCCCTGGGAGAATCTGGTTGTGAAGCCACATGTGCTGTGTGTGGCATTACAGTATTTGCATTTTGATAACGTGGTTTTTTTTACGGATGGAATTTTATTTCTACATTCATTTTTTATTTCTCGTCCCCTGCGGATTTACGGCAGATTGTGTTGAGCCGGCGGTCCGTGTACTTGCACCCAGACTTGCCGCTAAAACCCTGGAGTGAGTGACCGGTGGCGACTTAAATTTCAAAACCCACGAGGTCTGTGTGTCCAGGTGGTGTCCCGGTTGAGAGCGCCAGAGCCGGCACCGCCAAGATCCCAAATCGACTTCACGGCCGTAACTTGTATTTGAACAAAAAACGTGGCCGAAAATGACAACGGTAACAGGTTAATGTTTGCGATCGCGTAAGTTGGCTCAAACGTATTCAAAACCCCGTTATAAAAGAGATTACGAACTCGTACCTTTGGCTGTGGAGGGAATGCGAGGGGGCAGAGAGCAATGGTTGAGACTAGTCACCACCTGACCTGGCTTTGCCAATGTCATCTCCTTTTTGCGAGGTGACTGTCTTTGAAAATCTCGACAGACCATGTTATCCATGCTTAGCCACACAAAGTGCTCCCCGTTATCCGCGCGATAAAGTGCGGACAAGCACCGCCAATAGGATGAGTTGGACGTCACTGCTGGGTCTTTCCTCTTATACGCCAGGTCCAAGCCTCAGTAACCGTGGCTCGTTCATGACCAGGCGTGGAATTTGCACACGTTATAAGCGCGGTATAACTTGTATTATCCGATATTTATTGGAATAACAGGAAGAGTCATCTCCTGAATAGTCGCGTTTTGCACGGATCGATTTGAGGTCACGCATAATCCGAATTGCGGATAACGGTTGTACGGTTAAGAGGGGTTTCACTGACATCTTTATACCGAACCCTTATGGTTGTAAGGGCAAGGACCGATTGCCAGCTCGCTACATGGCTGCAGGATTGACAAACGTGTCGGCTGGCACTTGCTATTCCCATGCCTTTTTGACTTCCCATTGTGTTCATAATTGAATTTCCAATTGTGGGTTACGTATTGGTGACCTATGCCTCCGAGCTCATTTATAATTCACAAGACTTCTCCGTAATAGCTGTGAAATTGAATATACATCAGCTCAGCCTTGAATTTAGAATGTACATGTATATGCAGCTTGGATGTAAATAGAAGAAGAAGAGGGAAAAAAAACCTTTGAGAATTTGAATGTTTGGCAAACGCAGGTCACAGTTTGACATTGCAGCGTAATTGGAGGACTAATATTTCTTTATTTCAGAGATAAAATGTTAACACCCAATAGAGCTGGACGTGACCTTATTTTACACGCTTCATTAAACCTAACATTTACTTCAAAAAAAGTAAGTCCCTTTAATTGGGTTTTAGGTCATCAATTTATACATTATAAAAATTGCCTTAGCTCATATTAGAAGTCCAAATGGGCTGGTCATTTTTAAAAACTATAATAATGATAGTAGGGTGGCACGGTGGTGCAGTAAAAATAATAATTTTACATTTATAACGCGCACATGTCGAAGGTATTCATCGACAAGAGAAGGACTAAGAAGCGCTGCTGCCTCATACAAATAACTTCTCGAAATTAGATTCTCGGCTCAGGTGCCTTTCTGTGTGGAGTTTATATGTTCTTCACCTGCCCACGTGGGATTTTCACCTGGTACTCCAGTTTCCTGCCACGGTCCAAAGACATGCTGCCTAGGTTCATTGGCCTTACTGAATTCCCCCCGGTGCCCTGCGATGGACTAGCATCCGACCTGGGTATAGCCCCGCTTTCCGCCCTGTGTCTGCCGGGATAGGCTGCAGCCCCCCACGACTCTGTGCAGGATTAAGCGGATACTGATAATATTGAATTATGATAGTAATGGCCCCTTCTTTAAGCATCTTGACTCCTAAATGTAGTGTGAATCTATGGCGAGCTGCATACGGGCATTCATGTGAAACAAGTATTACCCACTTAACCTCTAAGAGACTGTGGCATGAGCGTCTGGGAAGTGATCTGTTGGCATCATTGTGTTTGACATTTTAAGCCAGCAGGGTGTGCATAAGGTGACGTTAAAGGTGCAGCCCTGCAATTGCTTGCTCACACCACTGCTGGCAGTGTTGCTACAGCGACAGAGATCCCCATGGAACCAGATAACTAACAGCCATCTCTGAAATCCATTAAAGTGACCTATCGAGAGCTCCTCCAGAGGGTATCTTGCCTACTCTTCCACGCTGGCCAGATGTCTCGGATAATAATAATAATAATCTACTTTTGTAACGCGCGAATTTTCTCCGGGCGCGTTGCACCCGTTGATTCGGAGGCGCGGAGCCCTGCTCAGTCAGTTTGTTGTGAGTCGGTGATGATGTGAGAGCATTCACGCTTTACTTCACCCCGCACGACCTGCCGATTGACTCGCTGAATTCCATTAATGACGTGATGCTTCAATCACGACAAAAACTTAAAATTCAATATAGCCATAAACTTACGTGTTAAATAAAGTACAGCACCGTTTGCCAATCCACTTCTGGATCAAGGTCGCTTTACAGCATGTCAGTCATGCTGGTTGTTTGACCATACTTCACCAAGCTGCTGTATAGAAGTTGCTGAAGGGACGGAAGGAAACCGGTTCGCTATACATTGTTGGCACTGGCTGGGAATTGAACTCATGTTTTCATGTTCGTGGTGCAGTGTACTCACCACTCAAACTCCACATATTACACTTGTTAAATTGGGAAACGCATTTACATCAATGTTTTATGCTTTAACTTAAAGTATGGGAACAGTTAATTCCTTGAATCAACATAATAGCTCTGGCTCATTGTGTTATGGCGTTTAGTGTAAGATATTCACTTAATGTATTGATGTAGGTTTTCCTGGCTGGATGGATGACAATAGCTGCCCTTTCGGGATAGGCCGTGTTGAGCGTTCCTTCTCTCCCCGTCACGACGTTTTGCCTCCCACGAAGGAGGCATCATGATGCTTGAGAGGCCCAGATTTAGTCAGTGGGGGAGGGGGGGGGAGGGGCAATTTAGCCAGGACAATTAACCTAGGCAGCATGTCTTTGGACTGTGGGAGGAAACCGGAGTACCCGGCGAAACCCACTTGGACCCGAGACCCAAATGACTGCGTGTAAAACATTATGGTTGATTCCGTGTTTGTCTTTAAGGAAGTGACGGCCATCTTAGGGGACGCTGGGCTAGATATTATTATTACATCGGTTGTGACATGCGTAATGGTTTACCCAGTACATGTAAATAAATGTAGTGTATTCCCTACCCTCCAGAAACTTATTATTTTAAAGAATTGGTGGGTGAGGAATTTTTTGTTTAAACGTTTGCGTTTATGAACCATGGCTAACCCCGTACATACAGCCTGGCTGAATGTGGGCGAGATTGTGTTTAACGAAATTGTAATGAGAGGTAACATGAGCAGTTAACAAGGACTCAATAGTAATCATAATAATAATGATACATTTAACATTATGCCGTGCGTTTAATATTTGTCTAAATTAGTAAACTATCCATTTGTCGCTATCGAGCCACGCTGCAGTAGCGGGTGGAACCTTGCATTGATTCACTGATTAACATCGATTGTTGAGCTCACGCCACTTGCATGTGTAAGTATAAAACTTTTTCGATTCGTACATGTATTGTATGTAACAGGTTCATGTCACCACTGCAGCCACTGGAGGCGCTACGATGCATCACACAGTTAAACACGAGATTTTCCGGATTAATTAATGGCATTCGTTCGTCAGTCGGTACTAAACAAATGCCATCGCATGTTTACTTTTATAATTCAGTGTTCATCATCACATTTGATGTTGAATAGCAGTGAATGATTGCGAGACTGAGGCAGGTATATCACTGTGATTCTGAAGAGGTGAGTTTTCAATCTATGCGCGTCACCAGCTGTAATGTATGAGAGTTGTTCTCCATATCTGTTCATTCAGGATAGCCGTGTCGGGTGTTCCTTCTCTCTACTATGTGTCACCTCCCAAGTTTAGAGGCATCATCAAAACGTCTGTTGATGCCATCCAAACAGAAAAGCCATGAAGAGCAATTCTCATACATCGAGCCATGAAAACCCACATCAGGATAATGAATGGTTCATAAATATGGACATTGGCAAAAGTGGATATATATAACGAAAGTTGAGAATGGACTGATGTACGGTTTCACGGCTCGATTCGTGATGGTTGCTCTTCAGAGCTGTTCTTTCGGGATAGCCGTGTCGAGCGATCTCCCTCGCGACGTTTCGCCTCCCACGTTGGAAGCATCATCAGGCATTGAGAAACACGCAAAGAGACACCGAGCGACACACACTCGGAGTAGCACCGAGAGAGAACGAGCCCACGCGTGTTCCGCAGCGAGACGGCTCGACCGGGCGAGATGAAGACGGTGTGACGAGGCCTTTCCCGAGTCGGTCGTAGATGACGGCTGATGATTATGATGATTAACATTAACCTTGGCGAATAGATATTGCATAGCATTTAAAGTAGACTGAGATAGAGGCGATTACTTGATGGCCCAAAGGCAAGGGAACCGATTTATTTCAAAGGAAAATTGGCACTTGAGTCCATTTAGATTGATACTGCTGCCCTTGTGAAGACGTGGTTTTTGCAGGGGGTTCAGAGTTACGTATAAATTGGAGAGCACGCATAAATGGCAGCAATCACTTTGAAAATTGGCTGCCCACAGCATTTGTCTTGAGCGCTGGTTACCGATAGTAATTTTTCAGTCTTGGCTTTGGTTCTAAAAGTCAAAGTGATTTACTCCTTAAACGGGCATTGAGGCGGTGCTCATCTTCCGTTTGCAGCTCTGAGCCAGTAGTGGCAATTCCACATTCCTATTGCAGGGTCTGTGCGTGCGGAGGCCCTCGTACCGCCGGCCGCTTCGATCGAGAAGCCCGTCGGCTCGAGCGCCGCGTCCTGGCGGGCCGAACGCCGGTGAGAGCCGGCACGGAATGTGTAACGGGGGTCAATCGATTAATGCATTTCAGATTTTTGGGTTAGAGAAAATGCGAGCAGCAAAATTCTCCGGATGCGCGCGGTGGTCGAAACGCGGCAGGACGCGACGGTACGCGGTATGGGCGTTTTTATCACGACGCCCAACGCGCGCGGCCGTGTTAATAAAATCTCATAAGTGTAGACGTAGCCTTAAATACGCGATGACAATGACTAATTACTCGGCAAGCGGGAAGAAATGCCAGATTCAGACTTGTTCTAGCCAAATAGTTTCAGCCGAACGATGGCAGGTCTAAAATAACCCCCCCAAATCTGACACTATGAGTACACTTTTTATATATACGTACTTTGTAAATAGCAATTGAGCACACGTTATGTGCGCTTTTGTGTGTGTGTGTGTATAGAAAATAGCACTCTTAATTTAACAACCGTCCAAGAGCGCACAAGCGTCCGAGTGAATCATGTGTGGAAGTGCAACTGAGCGTATGTGCCACTGGTAGGACTGGTATCCCCGTGGGGTATAAAACAAAACCGAGACGTATCAAGGGAAGAGGAATATCTCAGAAAAGAGGAGAACTACTTTTAAATGGATCGTGTTGCGTGCTGTGTTGTTTCAACGCAACCTGGTCAAAAAACGGGACTTTTTGAGACCCGCGAAGACTTGCCGATTTCCCAGGACGGCCACCCTCATCAAGAAGACTAACCTGGGAAAGCTACGACACCTAGCAAGCCAATCCACTGGCTAGAACGCGAGGCTGTGGGTAACATATAGAGTGTGCTGCATGGGGCGAACTGGTGCAAGTAGGGCAGCCGCAGAATTATGATTGAGCTCCCCTTTCAAATGGCCGTGATTTACATCGCCCAGAGAGCACACACATACACCCGGAGACCACGAAGGGGCCAAAGGGCGTGCGAATCAATCGCAGAGCAGCAACTGCGCCGGTTACTTAACACTCAATCGCGGCACTCGACCAGCCACCTCTGGCCCACTCTCGCGCCTCGGAAAAAAAACCAGAACCTTAACGCCGATCTCAAACTTCTCATAGATCTGAAAACTTTGGAGTCCTCGAAAATGACAAGGGCACGGCAACCACAGTAATTCACGTGATTTACGCGCCTTTCGGAGGCGCTGCTATTGACCCGGGTGCCGGCGGCGTGTGCCCGAT
>JAZEWU010000013.1:3661386-3678671 GCA_036362915.1 Geotria australis
AATGGGATTTCATGACTGTCAATCGGTTTTGATGAAACGGTGGATCGTTTCACCCGTAGGTTGTACTATGTCGTTTGTGTTATTTCTCATTACGTTTAAATATTTGCTTTAAAGGTAAATAATCAATTCTCGAAGGACCAAATTGATGTATGAGAATTGCTCTCTATACCTGTTCTTTCGGGATAGCCGTGTCGAGTGTTCTTTCACTTGACACGGCCATCCCGAAAGAACAGCACTCAATTCTCATACGTCGAGCAATCAAAACCTACATCAGTAAATTGATATGTAACATATATACGTTCATTAAAAAGGGATCACATGATCCGTGCAACCACTAGTGGCCGCTATATTCACCACAGTATAAAAGACGAATGTTTTAAATAAATAATAATATTACATTTATAACGCGCACATATTCATTCAATGTCGAAGATATTCATTCGACGAGAGAAGGACTCGGAGGCGCGAGGAACGTCAACCCTCGCCCGTGCCAACTCGCGGAATCTCCGGGACGGGACATTCGATCCACCCGCGATCATAGTCGCGGGAATCTCTACTCGCTCGACGAATCGCCGCGTCGTCGCGCGGTCGGGGCGCAGCGATCCTAACGCGTCCGTGCGTCCGTCCGTGCGCAGGAACGCAAGCTCTGCGCACACCCCTGGGTGGAAATCTACTGGGATGACGTCATCCACTACTTCTGCCCGCTGGCCAAGCAGGTGCAGTTCCACGTTCCCGAGATGGAGGAGGCGGCGCGGAAGCAGCGACACGAGGCGTCGGGCGGGTCCGACGAGGCCGCGGGTACGTGGACGCGCGCAGGTGACGAAATGTCGTATCAGATCTCTTGCAGAGTAGTGCAGCTGCCCCTTTGTCAGAAGAATGGCTCAAGGAAGTGGCTATGACAGAGCTACTGCAGAGATTCCTTTAAATGATCTCTGGTCCCGCACAGAAGGGGGGTGGGGGGGCAGCACTTTTTCACCCGCTTTGCCAATGAGAGTAATGTGCATTGCATTATCGTCAACCCAAAAAAGGATTGCACTGCCATTTTTGTCCAGAAAGTACACAGATATGGGTCATGATCTTGGAAATATGTGTACTAAGTGTCATAGAGATTGGTTTAGCAGTTTGGCGATTGGCTTAAAAGCACGTAAAGTGTCTTTGGATGGATGGACGAACAGACGGATGGGATGGACATATGTAATATTCCACAATCATAGTAATACATAGCCAGCCAGCTCCATCGAAAAGGGATACAGCCTCATCAGATAGTGACCACTTCGGTGACCCCAGATCATCAATGGTTGTGGGGGTCAAGGTAGAAGAGTTCACGTCGCGATCCCTGTCAGGTAATACTTGGTGTTGCCTGTGAATTCTACCAAACACTTCGAGGCCGAGCTGAAAGACAACGATGTCCAGAGGCTGACCATCGTGCTTCGAAGAATCGCAAAGAAGAAGATCAATGGTTGTGGGGCCGAATTGACCCTGGCGGGGATTTCAACTTGCGATATCACGGTTAGAGAGCCCTGCTGAGCGCCGTGGAGCGGCGGGGCAAGCCGACTGTGATTTATGCCTTGGCAGCGCCGCTCATTTCTCCGGGTTTGTTGGTCAAGAACAGGGCTCGGTTACTCTCGCTTCCCTCAGACACCGGGGCTTGACTTTTCGGTGCACTTGGCAAAATAACAAGTGATTTACAGCATCGCCGAGGTAAAAAAAGACAGACTTGGACAACTTGTGTGTTTTTTTACAGCCTCGTTTAGTCTCTCTCAGTGGCCTTAGAAATCGTTTTCATGCTGCGTGTGTGTGCGTCCATCGTACTTTGTGGCTGGCCGTGGGTTGCAATGCTTCCAACACGAGCTGTAATGCATTGGATGGCTCAATGCATGAGCATTGCTCTTAAGAGCTGCTCTTTTAGGATAGTTGTAGCAAGCCTTCCTCTTCCGTCCTTCGCGATGGTTGGTTGCCAACGTGGGATGTGAAACGTCGCTTCTGAAGGCTGACGATGCCTGCCGTGTTGAAGCCAAACTCTGCGAAGGGGAGAGGAAGAATGCTCGCCGCGTCTGTCGCGAAAGGACAGCTGTTGAGAGCGGTTCGCTCAAAGCGTAATGGTTTTTCCCGCGTCTCGAGCTGAGTATTTCACAATTGCGTTTCGCTGTCTTGCCGCCGCACCTTCGGGTCGGGGCCGTAACTCGTGCGGCCCCTCGTGGTTAATTTTGCGGAAAATTAAATGGAAGGGGGGGTTGGTCGCACGACCGGCGACGCACGTTTCATTTCCGGACTTGTGCGCGCCTCCCGTTGGCGTCGATTCTCGGTGTGAGTGGCGAGTTCCGCGCGGGCGCCTCGCAGCGCCACGGGGTCTCCTGCCGCAGAATGAGTGCCAGGCGTCCGGACGGGGTGACTCCGGCGACGAAGTATGGTCTTGCTCGAGGCGGTTCGATTCCCGCCTTAGGCGCCTTTCTGTGTAGAGTTTGTGTGTTCTCCCCCTGTTCTGCGTAGGTTTCCTCCGGGTTCTCCGGTTTCCTCCCGCAACTTAAAAAAACCACTCAAGAATTAGTTGGCCGATAACATCGTAATAAATAGGAAGCAGCGTGCGGCAATATGGCGCCGGCAAAACCGCCTGGCTGCCTCCTCCGCTTCTCTGCGCTTTCCTCGCGCCTCTGAGTCGTTCTCTCGTTGAATTAATACCTTCGACGTTGAATGAATATGTGCGCGTTATAAATGTAAACTTATTATTATTTTCTAATTATTAACTGCGTCATATTTTTATTCTAGTGCTGAAAGCTTTCCGGCGCGTTTCCCGCGATGCAGTGGGCCCCCTAAGCCTTCGTTTAATACGCGTTGCGATCTTACGTTGTCTTGTGCCAGTGGGAGTGCTCGGCGACGCAGTAGTTAGCGCGTTGCGCTACAAACCGGGGTTTAATTACCAGCCACGGCTAACGTGAGTGGCAGATTATGTCCGCACCGGCACTGGGTTGTCTTCTTTGCCAACTCGCACTGGCCATTGTGGTCAAGTACGGTTAAACAATCCCCACTACCGTCACGTCAGGCCTCCCTATGCATAGCTGTCATTTAAATAAACTGCGCTTGTTCAATACGAGGAGCAGCGGCACCATAGTTAGTGCGTCTGTCTTATCAAGCAGGTGGCCTGGGTTCAATTCCTGGCCACTGGTAGCCTCAACGATGTGTGGTATCTGAACAATTCCTTCTGTCCCAACTGTCATAACAGCACGCCATAACAACACGGCATTGGGAGGCCTTCATCCAGCAGGAGATGTGACCAATGGGGCCGTAAACAATTCAAACACACAGAAGTGATTTGTACATTCAGGAAGTGACCAGCGGCTTTTATTCTGCGAGCATTACATTAGAAAAAGAACGGCTAAGAGTGATCAATTGAAATTCTGCCTGCAGATCTTCTCAGTCTTTGGCAAAGGGGACATGAAGGATTGCCGTCTTGATTTATGTAATGGCCTGGGCTCCAGCCAGGTCATTAATCACAGCGTCGACAAAAGACCCCACTTAATGTTCATAAATACATCAGCACACGGTTCATACGCCTACTTATTGGAATTCGCCAGCGAAAAACAGCATTTAATTCCTGAGTGACACTGATAGCCTTGTAATGTCAATTAGCTTTGGGCGGGAACCTGACTGCAGATTACTTTTTTTTCCCCACAACTAATTTACGATTGCGTTATAAGCTGACTTGCCTCTAAGTTATGTCCCATTGTTTATTTACTTTGTGTCCAATGCCTACACTATACCAGCTGCGGATGATTAAGTCCTCAACCAAAACAATATTGTCTCCTGCATATATCACGTTGTACTGCTGCAGATGCTGCACAGCCTACAGCAATGGCTAGCATTATATATTTTGTTGCTTTAAGTATGACGATTTGTGTCATGCCAATGGCAATTCCCACAAAAAGTGATTTGCCACACAAACAAGCACGCTTTAAACCGCTTGTTTGCAGCTTTTCGCCAATGTTGCAAATTCATCAATCCATCCATTGTCAGAAACCGCTTAATCCTGTACAGGGTCGTGGTTTGCCTCAGCCTATCCCGGCAGACACAGGGCGCAAGGCAGGACTATACGCAGGATGGGACTCCAGTTCATCACTGGCCACTGGGGGCAATTTAGTCAGCAGGCCAATTAATCTATGCAGCATGTCTCTGGACTGTGGGAGGAAACCGGAGTGCCCGGCGAAAATCCACACGGACACGGGGAGAACATGGAAACTCCACACAGAAAGGTGCCCGAGCCGGGATTCGAACACGAGACCTTTTTGCTGTGAGGCACAAGTGTTACTACTACCGTGCCGCCCAATTAAATATTAAATGAGTGTAATCTGTTATATTAATCACGTGATCCACTGTGTACTGTCATGAATCACCACGACTAATTATCATCATCATCATTTATTATTTATACCGTCCCTCCCATGCAGTATGTCTCAAGACGCCAAATAGAAAGCTCCATTGGCCTTTACGAGCTATTGTCTGAATGTTTCTTTTCATACATTTTTATCCCATAACATTGCAATCTCTGTAGTACAAACTCCAACAAAAGAAAGTTAACTAAGTGAATTTGTGATTTATTTATTTATTTTTTCAAGGCTTGACGATGTCCGGCTTTGTGACATTCTCTCGATTACTATTTTAAGATTGAGAAAATGTAGTTCACCGAAATCGGCTCTGCAACTTTAGGAGCCCGTTTCGGCAAACTCAATTTTGAGTTATCGAAATTAAATTTGCCGTGGACATATTTAAACCAGAAATTGCCTCTTCGACCGAATCGGGCCACATTACGTGTAACACAAGCACAGTGCGCATCATGGTGTCCATTTCATAATTTAATACATGTTCTATTTTAAAGGCACTCACGGGGAGGGACTTAACTGGCTGACTTGCAAGGCTCACTTCCCCCCCTTCCCGCGTTGCACAGCTCTCCTAACTTTCCCACACCAGGGGATGTGTTTAGAAGGAAGGGTCCTGGTGCTGGCCACGTGGGATCCTCCAAGCTTTTAAACACAAGGTCACTCTTAGAATCCGAATGCAATACAAGATCTTCCCTTAAAAATTCTTACTTTACTAAAACACCCCCAAAAATGTACGCTATGAATAACGCTCACCTCTTCTTAGTGTGACACCAGTGCTTGTACAGTGTACACTATCAGTGAGTGCTTGCACACTATCTCCAGCAGCTTGCATTTGTGACCCGCTGCCGCCACAGCTTTAAATACAATCACCGTACAGAATCTCGGCTTTTTCCACTCTGTCGCTATATATTTTTTAAATGTTACGTTCGGCTGTTCAAGACACTAGGATTGACCTGTTGACTGCGATCGGCTGGTTGGAAACCACTGCTGTAGAGCGTTGCAGTGAGCTGGAGCTTATCCCGGCAGATACAGGATGCAAGGCAGAGCTGTAACCAGGATAGGATGCCGTTCCATCGCAGGGCACCGGGGCAATTTAGTCAGCAGGCCAATTAACCGAGGCAGCAGCTTGTCTTTGGAGTGTAGGAGGAAATCAGAGTACCTGGCGAAATACCACGCAGACACAGAGAAAATGCTAACTCCACATAGAAAGGCAACCTGGTCAGGAATCAAACTGAGATGCTTCTTGCCGCGAGGCAGCAGCGCTGCTCGCTCTGCCACCATGCTGGGCAAAACAGCCGCCCCTAAACGCTTGCGGTAAACGCTTCGCGGTGCTCGGTAATTACTTCGGAGCCGCACTCTACTTCCAATTACACAAACACCAATATCTCAGGAAGGCGCCTTGCACAATGCCGAGCCCTTTGCGTAAATGTGGAATGAGTCCTACTCTGACCGCGCTAGGGTTTCACTGCGTGCTGTACAGCTCTGACGATGTGTGTTTGGCTCGTACCGTGTGCTGTGCGGAACGATGTCCGACGTTTCACTCCGCGTGCCCGGAGCCTCTTCAGTCAACGTCGGACATCCTGTCGAACAACACGGGGTCCAACCAGAGCGCGCGTCGGAAAGCTACGGGATTAGCTTAACACATTTTTACTTTTATGAGAGAAGAAATATTCTGAGTTCCTTCATGCTCGAATTTTCATTTTATCAAATGAGAATTGCTCTCCGTAGCTGCACAGAATAAACCATTACGCCTACCCAAACCGATGTAAATCAACCGTAATGTCTTACATGAAGTCATTTAGGCTTGTGAATCATGATTGTGCCTCCAACGTGGGAGGCAAATCGTCGCGACGGAGAGAGAAGGAACACTCAACACGGCTATCCCAGAAGAACAGCTATGGAGAGTAATTCCCAGACATCGAGCCGTGAAAACCTACATCAGTACGTCAACTGCAGGACGGTTTGGACCTAGGCCAATTCACGTATGGACATTGCACAAATTTGGTTAATTGGCGATTTAAATAGCTATCAAGGGATCTTGTGTGACACAGGCCGTATATAAATTTGGCCAGAGAATTGAGGACGCCCCATTCCATCCATCATTGCGCGTTCTCTGATAGTAGGGACACATTTGTGATGGATTTGGAGGGAAGAAAATAGAAATTCAATTTTGACGTATTGGTGACAGTCACTCAACAATAGCTCAGCTTAACGGGAGGTCTGTTTTTCGATTCAATTCTTCGAAGCGTGATGGTTATATGACAGTTTCCCGTTGCAACAAGTTCTTCTTTATTTGCAGACAGCCCTTCAACATTTAGAGATATAATAGTCAGTACTGGCCTTAAAGGCGGGCATTGGCCTCTCTTCTTGCTCTAGACTGAGGTGCTTCTGGCATCTGTTGAGCTTCTGGACATCGTTGTCTTTCAGCCCTGCTTCAAAGTGTTTGGTAGAATTTGCAGGTAATACCAAGAATTACTTGACAGGGATCGCGACGTGAACGCTTCTACCTTGACGGGAGGTCTGTGAACATGGCCAAAGGGTGCGGTAAGCAGTCCCATTGTTTACCCTAATTTTTTTACTCGTAGGCATTGTTGTCAGTTCATAAGGTTCTGTGCCCAGCGGCGTGGCCGCACATTAAACGGCGAGCACCAGAAATCGTGTTGGGGCAAAGCAGACGTGACCCAGGGCGAGACCTTGAGACCTGGTGACTTCTCCGAAATGCCAAATACGACCACCGTTAAAGTCACATCCAGAAATAAACCGGAATATTACCCAGTGATTGTGGCACTTGTGACAGTAAAGAAGACAGATGTTATCATTTCCTACGACCAAATCACCGGGAATGTTGCCGATCTCATCAGGTTGTGGAAGCCCAGCAGGGGTTGAGCGTTGGAGTGCCGATTGCCGCGCACGGCGGGTGCTGTAGGCTGCCTCGGTGCTATGCTGTGCGCAGCCCAGGGCAGCACGGCAAAATCCAGCACTGACTATTATATCTCTAAATGTTGAAGGGCTGTCTGCAACTACAGAAGAACTTGTTGCAATGGGAAAGGATACCATCTGTCTAACAGCACCATCATCATCATCAGCATCATCATCATCATCAGCAGCATCATCATTATCATCATCAGCAGCATCAGCATCATTAACATAATCATCATGGTTTTTTTTTCTGTCGTTGACATGCCGTTCTCTCCGCGGCCCTTGTGCAGCGCTTTGTGACCCTCGGGTGAAAGGCGCTATATAACACGCTATTATTATTATTATAACCATCACGCTTCGAAGAATCGAATTCGAATCCATTGGTACTGTGCACATAGTTACCACTTCCAACACCTATGCAATATAATAATATTCATACAATTTATAACGCGCCACGTAAATCTGATGCCTGGTCATGGACGAGGAAACCTGGGAACAAGGAGGAAATCCACTCAGAACATTGGGGAAACACACAAACGCCATACAGAAAGGCACCCGAGGGTTTGGGTTTGAATCCAGGCAGACATCCGTTATTGAACTGGGATCTCTCCAAGTATAGCCAGTTGATCCTCACAGTCCAGTCTCCAATCGTTTAAAATTAGTTTTGATCTAATTCAGCATATTGCAGTTCTGGGTATGAAACCTTTTTCAAACTTGGTTGGATTGACGTGTTATTAACATGCCTTGCAGGGCATATATATAAAAGGTGTGTAAATATCAAAGGTCGAATTCTATTCTGGCGGGCACTTGATGTGCATGTTTTAAAAGAACAAATCTTGAAAGCAGACTGAAAAAAACAATATATATTCCATTGTTGGTGAATCACACCGAGGTGTTAAAGGGGATTCCACTCAAATAGAGAAGCCTGTGTTTTCTAGCCAAGAGCTGGAAAAAACTTATTCTCGCGATGTAGTGGCACATCTGAAAAATGTCACAAAAGAAAAGTAGGAAAGGCAGCCTTTTTTTTTTGCCTTTTTCGCCAATGTTATTTTAATTGCATTTTTAGTATCACGTCTTGAGATGAAGGTGCTTCGACTCACAACTCTGCAGCTAGCAGTGCATCGCCCCGTGTGAATGAATGACCCTCGAAGATGACGTTGCGCATCTACTTCTTAGTTCACCTCCATGTAAAGCTAACCGAAACTTAGTCTTAGAACTGAAATTCGGCCAAATTAAATGAATTTTTTTTTTATATGNNNNGGGGGGGGGGGGGGTTTGCGCATTATTTGTTGACCGGGCTGAGGCCATCGACTCTATAGATGCAACCGAGAGCCCAGTTTAATGACGGGCCGCTTGCCTGGCTTTGAACCCAGCATGTCCCGCTGCTAGCTGTGACCTCTGCGCTATCCGGCTGCCATAGTGACTATATCTACACGTGTCACTATAGCTACACAGCTACCGAGGAGTAACCACGTTGCAGTATCACGCGATATTCTCAAAGCACGGTGGGTAAGCACATCCTAGGATTAGGGAACCATAATACCCTCCTTCTGGTCAGTAATGGGATAGAAGCTTTAACTTCAGGAGAATCCATGCATTAGCTTCATGTTCGGTCAATACGTTGGGCCCCTAATGAGAAAGGAATCACCTGAAAGAGCTGCTCATTTGCCGGCTGAACGATCGATAATTCTCAGCCACCGGGAAAGACCGTTCTGGAAAATCTGACCCAAATTCCCTGCTCCCGCTGGGAATTTCATCGTCTTACTCTCAAGGGCAAGAGCAGGAAATGCCCTCATTTTCATACAGCGTGTCTTGTTTTGGTGATAACGTGCAATAGACATTGACTGCACGATGTTGGAAACATTATGCAGCAGTGCCAGTGTTGTATTACACACGTAGATTGAGCGACTGTATTTGTACCTAGGTAAGAGTGCGTTGAAAATAAACAGGCTTGAGCAAGGCACGTCGCTTTGAAGGGACGATGGCCGGTGGTCGAGGCTAACAACGGAGCGGCAGCCAAAGGAGGGAGCCGGCCCGAGCGGGACGTCTGCCGTGGAGATGGATGGACCGTTACGGCGCAGGATCTGCTGGCAGAGACTCAGGGAAGCCTTTCATGCAGCCGTGGGTAGACTTTGATTGACGATGACGAGGGTTAACACATGAAAGTGAAGAATATCTTTGAAAGTATTTATAGTCACATTTTAGCTGTAGTGAAAGGTGCCGCGCATAAACAAACCAAGCGTTACGATAACATTTTATCAATATATATTAAGAGCGAGGTACGATATCGCCGGGGTGGGGAGAAGAATTACGTGGACAAATCTAGACTACAGCTTGGTGCAGCCTCTCTTTTGCTTTCTAACCTTGCATCAAACAAAAAAAGCAACGCAAAAAAGATTGTCTGTTCACGTGAAGCCTGGCTAATGTCACACAAACGACTGAGCAACGCTCTCGCTCTAGCCTGCAGCAGGCAGAGTATTTTTAACAAGGCAGAGTTATTGTTGTGAAGTCCCAAGGTCTTTGGTTGCTCAGATCTTTTCGTTTGTGGTCGTTCTTCATCCCCGGTTAATTTCATGGCAGCTATAAAATAAAAACTAGGAAGACGCTGCATTGCTTTATTTCTGCCAGGGATTTTATTTGTTGTTTTGATCGTCTGCTTTGTTAGATAATTGCGTTAAGCTGGTGCCAGTTACGATGTAGCAAATACAATTTGATTAAGTATTGTAATTTTGGGATAACTGACACAGCCACTTTATTCAGTGTAAAGTTTTCAGCGCTGCGCTAAATTGACACGTTAACCCGTTTTGCGAAACATAAGATATGTGCTTGTCCTCTAGGAAGCTTTTACCCCCGTCATAGGAACGTGGAATTTCTACCACTGGCTCGGCACTGTTAATCGGAGATGAGCACCGCCTCAACACTCATTTGAGTTGGAATCAGCTTGACTTTAAAATATGACCTCCGACAGCCTTTGTCAGGATTTATCAATTCACGGGCATAATGAGTTTATCCTGCAGGCGCAACATTACTCGAGAGACGAAAGCTTAAGTAGCTGATGCAACCTTCAGATATCCCCGTGGCGTTGTTTATCCCACACCACCCACAGCCTGCACGGACCCAAGTAGGGCCCGTTTTTCCGACTGCTTCAGTTGGCAATTTATACACATGGAGGAACCTTCAGGAACAGTGCAACACAAGAGTCACGCATGCTGGGCCTGTCGGCCTGACGTGAGTGTGAATTTGCAGCGCACAGCCCCGCGATAATTACCTGTGGCTCTGGTTTTAAACGTAGAAAATGCCTCCAACGTGGGGGACGAAACTCAACGAAGTAGAGAGAAGAACGCTCGACACGGCTATCCCGAAAACACAGCCATGGGGCGAGCAATTCCGATGCGTGTGTAATATATCCGTGGAAAGGTACCTTCAGGAGCTAAAGGAATCTGGGCCGTGCTGTGCATGTCAAGATGACATCGCAATTCTCGTGCATCTTCAGCAGCCTGTTCATAGCCACCAGCTGTTTCAGCCGGAAATATATACAGCACCGCGCATGCAAAGCGGTGCCTCCGGGAGCAAAACACAACATGAATCTGGGCACTCGGTGCATGTCCAGCGGACATCGCCATTCTCGTGCATAGCCCGCGCTCACCCTGCATGATGATAGGCGCTCGCTTGCCTCAGCCCGCTCTTTGTAGCTGATAGCTAGCCGCCCCGAGGACAACAGAGGGCCAGCGATTGAACCCAACAGCTGTAATCACGAGCGTGCTCCGCGGCCCGGTGGAGATTGTACGAGATCTCCCCCGCGCTCTCCCCTCCCCTCGTGCGTCGTGCGGTGTGCCTCCCGTTACGAAATGAAAACCCGCCGGCGGTGAGAGAATAATGCGCAATACCATCGTCGAGTTTCAAAAGAAATATACGCTGCTCGCGCCCTCGCTAAGTCAAAGATTCCACCCGTATAGCCTTAACGGTCCGTCGGGTGAAGTGCTGTCTTCTTCTTTTCGATTCTTCGAAGCGTAATGGTTATATGACAGTTTCCCATTTCTTTACACAGTTCTTTGCATTTTTATTGAACTCTGCAAGGTCTTTTGAGCCGCAGAGGTTGTGTAGTAGAGCGCAGACAAGGCAGTGCTCGATAGTATGGTCTGCTTCTCCACATTCACAGATGGTTGGGCCGGTGAAGTGCTGTTAGCGAGCACCTATGAAGGCCAGAACGGCACATAAGGCCAGCACCGCGCCTGGCCACCTTTGTCTCCCTAGTGGCGATGTTTACAACACCGCACCAGGTACTTATTCGAGGCTAAGTCGAGCTAGGGCTTGCCCTGGAACGGTTCAGAAAATCATTAGTCGTGTTGGCCGCGAGCGGGAATCAAACTCGGCTCGCCGGGTTCGTAGCGCTACACTATCACTACCCACAAGCCTTTAACAGCGTTTGCACACACGTATGCATTTGCACACTCGCTCCCCCATACTCGCCGTTAAGAGCCGATGCGGCTGGAATCCGGGCAACTGCCGGCAGGTAAAGAGGTGGCGTCCATTTTCACGCAGCGCTCAGCGATGTGCAGAAATATGTCAGGCACTCGAGTGGCAATCGGATCGCAATTAAAAGAGGAAACAAAGCAAAGTGGCGCGATCAATGGTGTTTCATCCCTAACAACGCCTCACCTGAAGACCTAAGAAAAACTCCCCGAAATTATTTCAACTGGCCACAAAAGCGAAGTACAAGATTGATGTGTGTGGCACCCAGCAATCACACGTTTCCAATCCTGGATCCAGTCGCTGTGCAGAAGGCTGAAGACCGTTCAAGAAACGAAACCCTTGGCCGATATAACCATAGGACCCTCTAAAACACATCGCGACGGTGGCCATCGCGTTAGCTCCATTGCAGAGGTGTTTTTTTTATTTATCCAAAGCCCTTCGGCGGGAGGAGGGGGAGGGGGGTGGAGATGTTGGGTCCCTGCCACATGCACTATTAAAAGGCCGACACGCTTCTCGGCAGAAGCACAGGCGCCCTTTAACACTTCCATCTACTTTGAGAATTTCCTTTTCCTTGCCTGGAGGCCCGTGCCAAATTATTTTTGCTGTCATTTCAACCGAGCCTGGCGAATAACGCCGGCGTTTTCAACGTCGTCGTTTCCCGGTGCGTGCGACGCCCGCGACCATCGGTCATCTCGCACGCCAGCCTGGGGTCAGGGCATGGGGGGCAAATTAAAGAGCGGGCGCGAGTGGAATTTTGCTGTAAATTTTTGCAGGGGATTGTGGCTCGGGGGGGTTAACAGTGCCCAGTGTCCACCAGAGCTCGGATGTTCGGTGCAACCCTTTGTTAAAATATTTATGAAGTAAACCCCCTCGTGCCTCGCCACAAGGATTCCTGGGCATGCTGATAATAATGGTGCTGGAGTTTTCTTCAACAAATTCTTGAATCCGATCAAAGGCGGCTTTTTGTGATGTGTACGCTCGTGTATTAAAAAAAAAAAATCTCAAGGTTTGTTGAAAAATAAACATCTGAAGCAGTATAAATTAATATTTCATTTCACATGCCTGCCATGCACTGTCATTCTGTGATGTCATCTTATATTTCTTTCTAAGAAAGCCTCATCTGATTCAGATGGCTGCCACTTGGTACATATATAATAGTAAGTTATATTCCTGTGTCAATCTGCTGCTGGATGAAGGCCTCCCCCACTCTGTGACGGTCACGCTGCGCACATTCGCGAGTAAATCTACCCACATTTCAGACGTCTTATTTTATCTCTTAAATCACCGCCTCGTCTTTTCAACAGGGACGTTTTCCTCTTACCAAATTGCACGATCGTTCCCGCAGCCTGGAAGGGGCCGTGTGTAATATCAGGGTACGTCCACCCCACTTGTCGGCCGCATGCCACTGGCGGCTAGCCACACGATGCCTCACCAATTCGCGCCAGCCCACGGCTCGCGTGACATTTCAGCTTTGACCTACCTGCCGATGGGAAACGCCCATTAGATCTTCACAATATAGCTCTGCTCTTGTCTGGGAGGGGTGGAGGGGTTAGGGATGAGGAGAGGCGCGTTGCCGTGGTTGCAGTGGTTGTAACGCACCTTGCCGTGGTTTGAGTCCTGAAAGCAGATTACAGGCATGTAACGTACCACACTCAACAGTCATTTGTTTCATATTCGTGATATTTTCGTGTGTCTTTTTTTGCTAATTTAGTTACGATCGTGTTATAGGCTTCTTGTCACGAATCTTAAGAATTTTCCATTGCATCACCCGGTGTTAGAGAATATCCCCACAGAGGGTGATATCATAGAACTACTTCTGAGATCTCTTCAAACGAGCGACATTACGTTCACGCCTTGGGTGTCGCAATTTCCCATGTGCCCTGATGTAGGGGTGTTCGCCACGTGACAGTAAAACTGACATTTTTAATTCTCGAATCCACACATTTACAGCAACAACAAAAAGTTTCGTGAAAAGCGAACTTATAACTTTTGCAAAAATACGATGCAGTCGTCATTGCTGAGAAGGCTGAGACCATCAAGCTAGGTTTAATCACCTAACATTTTAAACCAAATTGAATCGCAAGCGGCTGGCGCCCGGATTCAGACCCAGGAATCTCGGCGACGCTGGTGCGGCGCTCAAAGTTCCCCCATAAAGCCTGAACATAGTGTTGGGGCAAGTGCTGTTAGCGAGCACCTGTGAAGGCCGGCACGGCACGTTTGGGGGTGGGTGGCCAGCACCACTCCTGGCCACCAGTCTCCCTAGTGGGGATATTTACACACTGCGCCAGCTCTCACTCACTCACACACGCGCACGCATTGTTGCGGAGTGATTTCTTTTCAAGCTACTCGTATTAATATTCTCACTCCTAGATAGATATTTGCTGTGCATTATTGTCTCCACGTGAGGCTCACTGTCGACAGAGATAGGGGGCCTTGGTGCCCTTGCTGTGCCATCAATCTTGCACACTGGATGCGCAGGGTTAGTGGCTTTGCGAGTTCTCGGAGGGAGACGCCAGGGATAAGGTACCCGGTTCGCAATAATCAATAACGGCACTCCAAATACCCAGCACATACCGTAATTATCCCACTAACTGTGCACCCTTCAATTAGCGTTAAGTGCACGCAGCTTGATTTTAAACACCCGTTGCTCGCTCGTTCGCTTCCGCAAAGCCGCGTTCGTTAGCGCTACGACGCGGCGCACTTTTATGCCCGGCAGTTAAACGCAATCAAAATTACATGAACTCTCGGCTGCGGAGCAATCGGGGGCTCGAGGAGCGGAACGGTTTTTACAGCCGCTCGCAGCTCCCGTTATGTCACGGGATTGAAATCGTTCTTTATTAGGGTCATGGGGCACGCGCGGTGTCATGGATCAAGACATAAGCAGATCACTCGTTACTCTCTTTCTCTAAAGATCTACTGCCACCGTGCTCCCTCTTGTCGCTTTAAATCAGTTACCGTGGCCGCGGTTTCTGCTCGCCGCCGCACGGTGGTCCTATGTTTAGCTTCCGTGTTGCTGGGAACAGAGGGAGAACACACAAGCTCCACACAGAAAGCCGCACACGGGCAGCGAGAGTCTCCTGTATTGTACCGGGTTTGGCGTTATTCAACTGTACGTAACGTACATCCTTCTCTTTGGATGATTGTAATGAACATCCTCTTCGGGTTAAAAAACTCAAAACCAACTCTGGCTCATAATGACCGTGACACGCAACTCCGCAGTTCTGTCGCAGTTTGAAATCATCTTTTGATGCTGAGGGGGAAAAGTAATTAAAACTTAATTGAAAAGAATTAGGCGGCCGCTAAATTGTTTATTAAGGCGCATGTAAAAACCCTTGCATTGCGCCAGCCCCACAGCTGGTTCGGTTCACGGTTGTCGGTCACGGGATGCGACCAACGGCCGGCGGTGTTGATTCCGTTAAAGTGTCATGGCGCCAAAAGCGTGGTGAAAACTCCAGAAGCTCAGATAGCCATGCCGAGCCACCGTGACTGACAGCCACCACAAAACTAGCGGCCGCGTGGAATAACACGCAAGGTGGCCCCGGAGAGGACAGATGTGGGACGGAGCTTAAACAAAAACAAATCTCAAGCGAAAACAGCAGTCGATGGACGGCATCGTGTGCTGCGCCGAACGGGAATCCAAAGTGATTTAGTGTCTATAAATAAATTAGGCCTTCTTCCTTGGCTTGTTACGAAACTCCCTTTACCGTGGCCATCGAGGTGTCATACTCTGTCTTGCCAGCAGAATGCACTACAGCAAAGCGTCGACTCATATCAGCTTTCCCTTCTGTGTGGCATTGAGTGTTGCCCCCTGGCATGTGTGGGTTTTCTCCAGGTGCTCCACTTTCCTACCACGTGTATAAACACTCACTAATTGACTAACGACTACTTAATGTATAGAGAGTTGGTGATGCCTGCAACGCGGGAGGCGACATTTCGTGAAGGAGAGAGAACAACGCTCGCCACTGCAAACCCAAAAGTGCAGCTCTTAAGAGAAAATCTCATACGGCGAGCCGTGCAAACCTACATCAGCACAGTAGCACACAATGTCAAAAAGGAGATGTTAAAATGTATTGATTTTAACGGCCCACGTTTATTTGTGATAACATAACTGCACCCCCCGTACTTTGTCTAACATCGCACGGTGTACAGGACAAGGACGCGCGTTGTCAGCGAGGGATGGGGTGGGGGGGTGGCCGAGTTTGATATGCGACGTGACAACTCACTAAACCTGAACCCTGACCTCGTCTGCAAGCTGCTCAGGACTACCTGCCTGTCAGCGTATCAGCTATCCCCACTTACCAGCCGTGCTGCGCAGTCGGGTTAGCAGCCTGCCAGACGGATGTGGCCTTCGTGTTAGATTACACCGGATCTGTACACGCGGGCCAGCGCTGTGGCAAGGCTGTATTATTTCGGCTTCAGCTCGGTACGGAGTACAACGCTTATCCGCAGCCAACTAGCTGGCGGTCTCACAGGAGCCCACAGACCAGCGCAGACACCCACAGATCCGCGCAGACACCCAGACCCACGCAGACACCCACAGGTAACTGGCGGTCTCGCGATACCGCACAACATTTGCCGAACGGGGTTTTGCGGTTCGCCGGTTCGGTGTTTTGGAACGACCCCCTTGCCTTGTGAAGTTATGAACTCTCAGTCTTTGTCTATCTTCCGCAGTCGACTTAAAACCCACCTGTTTAATATCGCCTGCCTCGAAACGTGAACTGATTTTGCTCAGAGGCTGCTTTATAAGTACTCTTGTTTATTATTAATATTGCATGCAACACGTACGCTGATCATTCCCAAAGCATACGTCCATTAGGGAATTTTTTTCGACCGGTTGCACGGTCGCACGGCCATCGGGGGTTTTGAGATGCGCGGATAGTTTTAACGCTAATGAGGTGTTCATAATTGATTGCATTAGATGCGTATGTATTTTTTTTATCTCGGAACCCCGTTGCTGCTACCAGTCAGCGATAAATTATTTCTCGCCCCGCCGCTATTTTTGGAATGAAATTCTGCCGTTGTTTAATGACTTCTGCATGCAAATGTGTCGCGTTTTTTACCGAGCAAGAATCATCGTTTTCAAGCGCCAATTATACGGTTGCAAATCAAATGCAAAGCCTCGTGGATGCCAAATTAAACAGGAGCAACGTTACGCGTGTGCAGAGAGTAAATACGGTTCAGAATTTTTCTTCCGTTTACTGGTTGTGGCAGTTTGATTGCCTTATCGGGGCAATACCCGTTGACTATGTCACCGGAATCAGGGATTTTCCACGTTTCAAGTTGCGAAAAACACAGGAGAATACTCGTAACATGTAACCGCGAGCGCGAATTACAATTTCCAGCACCGCCGCGGCTGTCAGAAACCTTTCGTGCGAACGCCTTTGAGTGGGGCATTAATTTTTGACGCAGATGTCTTCGCGACATCAAAGCGCACATGTAAATAGGAACGGGACTTCGCATCAGGAAAACCCCCTTCTAAATATTCAACCCCTAGAGAAATCCCGACTTAGGTTACATCAA
>JAZEWU010000013.1:3678726-3701483 GCA_036362915.1 Geotria australis
CTCTCCGTTTGAAAAGCCCTCCTGCTAAGCCGATCGCCCCTTCCGAATTTGTCAAAAAGTCATGGTTCCCGCGGCCCGGCAGATTAAAGCTTCATGCGAGGAAAACCTTCGACGCCCGCACCGTTACCCCTTCTGCCGCGCTCGTCTTTCAAGATGATACAAGCTGGCAGGTGCTAATGCCGGTGCAGCCGAGGCCCGGTCACACAGGGGCCGCTTACGAAACCGCCGAGCTCTGTGGATCACGCTTATAGGTTTGAGTCCATGTGGTTGTCAGTGGGGATGGGGCGGGGGGTGGTGGTCACCAATGCTGAAGCCTGACAATGCCTCCTCCGATGTAGGAGGCGAAACGTCGCGAAGGAGACAGGAGGAACGCTCGACACGGACTATCCCAAAAGAGCAGCTCTTAAGAGCAATTCTCATGATGCATCGAATCGGACTGATTGATATGCTGACAGTGTGTGCGTGAATCCTGCATGTCAGAACGTATAATTTACACTTCGTGACAAGTATATGCAAACCATATGCAAATGTTACCTCTTGGCTAATGAGACAGAACAAGCGAAACGGAATGTACAAGACAGAGATTCAAATGAATGGTGAAAACAAGGTTTGAAATTATAATCTGTTTTAGAATCGCTATACGGGCAAATCCTTAGTTGCCGTAAAAATATCGGCCTCTGCATTACATAAAAGTTACAGGTGCAGCCCTGCAACGTTTTGTTTAAGACACTGCTGGCAGATGGGCCTCCACTACAGGGAGGTCTGGCGAACCCCTTGAGAAGGTATTTGGCCTACTCGTCCACACTGAAGTGGTGGGAGTACCCACACTTTAGCCCACCCACACACAATCGGGCCTATGTCCACCGTGGCGCACCCACGCGTATAATATGCAGAAATGCTGTCCTCGTTGCATAACGTAACGCGTAACATTTTATGAAAAAAAACCGGTGCGCGTGACAAAAAAACTAGCCTAATTCGTTTCAAGCTAAAAGTTAAGCTTCTTAGTTAGCATTACATGCCGATGAAATTTGCCGCAACAATGAACCGAGAGACGGCATTAGGAAGGGCGGCGTTAAGCTGGTTCCGCCGTAATTGAATCGCGCTCTGCACGGGGCGCCGTGCCTGCTCGCGGAAGCTCCAACCAAGCGGCGACAACTCCCAGCTGTTCGGAATTATTATCTTTATTTTTATTCATTTTTATTTTCGCGTGCGGCTCCGGCGCCGCGCGACACGATATCGCAATATCGCCACCGGTGAAAAGGTTACGCTATCTCATACTTTGTCACCGTGCCGGCGCGATTTTTCTCCATTATTACATTACCATATGAGTTTCGTTAAATAGTAATTTTCGTGAGTGATGGGAGGCTTGTCCCCCCCCCCCCTCCCTTTGCAGCCAAATTTACTTATTTATTTTATTCAAATCTCCACTCGCCCACTCCACCCCCCATGCCGAAATACTCCTATTATCGCCGCCTTAAACGTGCATTTTGAACGTAAAGTGCTCGGAGTGATTGAAGATCCGGCATTCACCGATTCACTCCGGTCGATCGCTCGCCCGCCGTTGGTCGCCTCCTCGTCACTCTTCTAATGCTACTTGGCGTCGTTACTGTTGCCGTGAATTTCACTCGTTGATTCCTGCGCCTGTTCTAAGGGCCCGGTCTTCCGGACTGCGTCTTCTCATCCACACGATACAACCACAACAACAACAACCGCCGTTCGCCACTACGTGGTGGTGACGTCTCCACAGCGCCTGTGCCAGGCCAAGTGCACTTTGAGGCCCCGCGATTCTCGGCCACGACCACACTTGGGCCTAGCTCCATGGCGGTGCCAAGGTGGGCCTGGCCCACCCAATCACAGACCTACCCCTTCCATCTTCTGCATGAGCCTGTTTTCTCTCAAGTCCAGATGTTAAACACACTTCAACATCAGCTACTGTGCATGTAATACAACTTGACATGATGAAACACATTCACTGAATTTAAGTTCATCTTTATATTAGATATCGTCAAAATTGCAGGTCCTGAGAGACAAGGTAATTACATACGTGGATACATTCTATCAGCTGAAAGCAAATGTTTCGATCTTGTTGCGTGATAGTATTTCTTAATGGTATTTTGTCCCTAGTAAAAATGCCACTCGGCCCCTCTACCTTAGCCAGCGGGAGCCGGGCCTGACCATTCTGCAGTTCACAACGCTTATCGCTGTGCCGCTTCCCACACGCTGCTCCACTGTGGAATTCCCACCCGTCGTCTCTCCTCCAAGCCCTACCGACCGCGCTCGATCCAAGTATCGTGTAAACTCTCTACCTGAGAATTGCTCTCAAGAGCTGCTCTTTTAGGTCAGCCGCATCGGGCGTTCCTCCTCGCTCCTTCGCGACGATTCGCCTCCCACGTTGGAGGCATCGTCAGCCCGACAGAGCAGCTCTTGAGAGCAATTCTCATACATCGAGCTGTGAAAACCTACATCAGTACACCTCTGGATCTGTTATACAACTTTGATAGTGCTGTTTGCTGCTGGCCGTTTGACGTGTTAGGTCTTTGCGGCTGTTTAAAAAAATAAACGACTATACGGGGCTTGGGTTTGGCACCAACCTCTGTAGATGGTTGTTAAAATTGAAAGCTTGTCCATGACCAAATCACCCAGGCCTTTAGTCATACAGTTGCCTTTCTGCAGATTCTCCAGGTGCTTTTGTATTCAAATGCTTTACAAATTCCAGTCGTATTTATTCAGGCAGACCCTTCCACAATCACTCGACACAAAGCGCGATCAAAATCCCAGGTATTGTGGCTATCCATTCCATCCACCCGCCCACTCCTTTCATGCCTCTCTATAGTGGCGAACCTCTGTCGGCTTCGTGTTATCTGCTGAAAACACACTAGCTCACACTTATTTGCACATTCTGGACGTGCCGCGTGTTGGCTGGTAACCCCCTCACCTCCGCCTCCGTTGCCACCGAGAGATCTCAATCCTGGCACCACAGACACTCTCGTAGAAACTGCATTGTAAAAGCGCCGTTATTTTGTATAGGATATTAGAATAATAATAAGAAGAAGAAGAAGGAAAAGAAGACGAATAATAACGCGTGCAAATTCCACGTCTGGTCATGAATTCGGATTTACAGCCCTTGGTCAGTCCACTCTGTTGGTCATGGTCATTGCTTCACCAATCCACCAACATGTTCACAGCACGATGAGCTAACCGCTGTACCACCGACTCCCTTGCGTGTTTATTATGTACACTATTAAATGTTATAAAATCATCACGTAACCTTTTTTACGTGCTGTGAATATTATTAACATGTCATAACCACAGGTAGGCCAGCTAAGGGGTGGTCATATATTAACCTAACGAAATGCATTGTCGCTTCATAAAGTGGACCGGGCAGTCCTCCCATTTTCATGAAAAATCACCCGTCCGGCAAAATCCTTTAGAGAGAGAGAGAGAAAAAAAAAAATTACCCGACCGCTTGCTTAGAAATGTAGACCTATTTCCGACACCCCTGACATTTGCTGGAACAGCTGATGGAAATTCTGCAAGGGGAAGTTTAATTGGCATCCCCGTTTGGCACAGGGGGTGTTGGGATCTGGGAGGGACGGGGGGGGGGCGGACACAGCTGATGAATGAGGACGTCACTTGTTGCCGCCGCTGCAGGTATTTTCGTGAGACGCGGGGTCCGCGTGAGACTGAGCGCGCTCATTAAAACCTCTCGAGGTGTGCGGCGGGCATTGCGCTGGGTCATTTCTCTAACAGCCACCCCTCTGTTGACGCGATTCACACGCCCTCGCGAGCTCTGACGTTTTACTTTTGCGCGCGGATTTTTTATGGTCGTTTAACGGCGGCCGAAATTTATTCTGATCTCTCTCCACCCCCCCAACCCACGCCAGGAGGAAATAAGTGCTCTTTGTCACGGCTCCCCGTCGTTTCACCGCTCGGCGATAACAAAAAAAGCATCGTGTCGTGCGTCCGGGCACCTGTCCGTTAATAGAGGGCGGAATAAAAGAAATGGACGGCGGCATAAAAGTAATGAAAATTCATTTAAGAAACCCGCGAAGCAGCCGCTTGCCAATGTTTACAACGGTGCAGACAATTGGATAGGTTGTGCGGGCGCAGGGCGCTTCCGTCGTCCACCCCCCCGTGGATATTTTAAAAGACGCGTTGGCGCCGATCGAGAGGAACCTCGCTCGGCCGATTAGTGGCGTTCACAGCCGCGCTCTGTTGTCGACGTGTTATTTTCCTCTTGCCGCTTGATTATTTCTGACCAAGTGCACTCGGACAGTCAGATTATTTGTGGAGCACACGCTGGCCGCACACGGTGCAAGGACGGTGGGGGGGGGGGAGCAGGGAAGAGTGTCAGACCAATTAGAGCTACAGGCTACTTCCTTTGGACAAATCTCTAAGCCGGAGGATGACGACCTTAAACACTGTCGCCTGTTCACTGCTCAACATTGGACCCTTCATTCGTTCGTTCGTCAGTCAGGATTTCGGTTTTCCATTTGTGTATCGAGTGTACGCGTCCGCCGTGGTTTGTGCGGATGGCGTGTGTGGATACCTGACGCACAAATGGGAAATCAAAGCGATAGCTCGTCGGTGTGTGACCGGTCACCCGGAACAGACCGTGGAACATAACGACTCGCGGTGCCAGATTCACCGATGCGAAGGAGCCATCACGGCGATGCGCTCCGCGATTCGTGACGCAACTGTCAGGCTCAGCCACCTCAATGTAAATGCATGGCTGTTGCTCTACATCAGCATCAGCCATATGAAGATTAAGGTTGCCAGACTCACTAACAAATGCACAAATGAAGAGACGTATAATGTTGCTGACATATACTTGCCGCAGAGTATATGGTGCTACTGTTTTTGTCACCCTCTCCAGCTCAGAGACGCGTCTAAAGAAAGTGGCCCGTGGCTCTCATTGGTCTGGCAACACCAGGCCTTGTGTACATTTTGCCTTAGAGTCAAATTTTAAGAATTCAGGGCCAATGGTATTGACGATGGCCAATCTATGACCTGCGACCTTTGACTTTGATTGAAACAATTAACAAAATGTTTGTACTGATGTAGGTTCTCAGTCTCAGAACACCTGAGGATGCCTCCGACGTGGGAGGCGAAACGTCACGAAGGAGAGAGGGGGGAGCGCTCGACAATTCTGAAATTCCCGAAAGAGTCGCTTTGGAAAGCAATTAACACAATGCTTGACTCAGCTAGTCCCATTAATTCAGTCTCTGTTCCCATTCCTCCAAGTTTCTAGAATCAAGAGCGGGTGACGGTTTTGTAAAAAAATAAAATAACGGGCACTGTGGGAGACAAACGGTGTCTTGGGGAGGTTGGGTGACTCAAACTGCGACATTTCATCGGCATTTTCTGGTAGATAGGCTGTAAGATTTGTGGCCATCCCACAGACAGAGCGATCCCTGTCATAGAAATGTGGATATCACCCACCGGCGGAGGAGCAGCGATAGAGACGAGCGTCTCCCGATGCTTGTCTGACCCCACGGCAACGTCTCGGGATTTCGGTCACACCTTGCTCCCCGACCCCCCCACCCCGTGTCCTTTGTCGGAAAACGACATCCGCCTTAATGAATGCGGCAGGAGGATTTAAATGGGGAATCTCATTACACGGAGTTGAGGACGAAAGATCATCTGGAACCGACCGAATTGATTGACTAAATGGGGACGCGAATGTCAGTTTGGCCTTTCCCACGGTCATGGAGTTTCACTCGGTTTCTTATTCGCATTTTCTAGGTGTCACTTTCTTCTTTAAAAACACGAAAAAAAAACACTTGCTCTCCTTCCTAGGGCGAGACGTCCAAAAAGACGGCGCCTTTTAAATCTTAAGTCGGTGGTTGAAACACACTACCATTGGTTAAGTATGTAAATTGAAGCTTTCGTAGGAAAATAGTCTCACTTCTTGCGCAAGTGGTTTTTGCAATACTCTGCTGCCAAGCGGTCCCGACTGTTGAACGGTTCACAACGCCTAAAGGTTTATTTTTTTGCAATTTAATCCAGTTGTGGTAAACTAACAGAATTAAAGTATTTTGGGGTTTAAAACATTGCCAAGAGGTGTTTACTTGACACAACATTTTATTTTCATTTCTAATTTATATGTTTATTCATATACTTTCGTGTGTGGGTGAAAACAAAAGTGGCTGTAGTAGAGAGCAATGTTTTTTTTGTACCAACTTACGGGTATCAGATTTATGCCCCAAGCCATGTTCTACACTCGTTGCATCGGGTTTGTTTTATTACCTGTCTGCACGTTCTGCCTTTCCGTGTCATATCGTGGGATAAACTAAAATGGATTGGTGGTGCAGTGGTTGGCGGGACTGTAAGCGCAGCGACCCGAGTTTGACTCTCGGCCGCGGCTAACGTCTGTGGCGGGTGATATCTGTACGGGTTCTGGGTCACCCCCTTTCACAACCCTGGCCTAATCAGCACCGTGAATTAGGACCAAACAGTCCACGTGACTGACCACGGTCACGTGGAGGCCTTCATCCAGCGGCGCATTAACGAAAACACGACGCTCATTACTATCTATTATCTATTATCATTCCACACACACAGAAGGAGTTTTCTTTGACCACAGAGGTCTATTTCCGTTGCACACAACAGTTCTGCAACAGAATAGAAAAGTGGAATGATTCTGCGCACAACTCGGTAATTGGCTAATCTTTTTGTGCCGCGAACCAGCCATCCCATTAAAGAAACAGACACCAACATCGTTCATGCTCGGCTCGCATCTCGCAACACGCAACGTATACACACGCAGTTGTCCTTTAAAAAATATATTTCCTCTTCCCAAATGGATTACACCCGCGCTCCTCTTTTAACACCTCCATTAATTGTGGTCTGCCCAAGTCCCGTGCCCTGGCCGTGTTTACCGTAATAGTCTCCCTGACCGGCGCTCGCAAATCAGCCGCGGGCAGCACGTGTCCCGCGCTGCCTTGCCTCGCTCTAAATTTGGGCACGGCGAGCTGGCGTCACGGGCGCCGCCGCGGGTACACGCGTCTCCCAGTGCCCCGACCCGGGCTCCCGCTGCCGAGCGGCGCTCTCGTTAGGCGTGGGCGGGCGGGCGGGCAAACGAGTTTCGGCATCGTAAGGCTCTGCCGAAAAGCGCTTGTGCCTGTTTTCCCGGCCTCGGTGGCTGAGACGCGCGAGTTTGCACGTCGCGGTGCGGTGGTGCGATTGCGTGGCACGGGCCGAGCGTTCCTGCGAACGCGTCCGTAGCTGTGGGTGCGGGTAACGCCGGAACGATCCGGCCAAAGTGCATTGAGCGCCACTGCTGCCCGACGGGAGGGCGGGGGGGGGCATACATGAATCCGTAAGGAGCCTCGTCAGCCAGCTTGGTCCCTGCGATGCCAATAACGGCCAAATCGGAGAATGTCAGCCGTGTCAGATCGGCGTCTGTGAAATACGCCGCATAATTGCGTTGTGCTTTTCAGAAGGAATCTCGTTTTGAATCCACGCGAAGACGGTTTGAAGATGCCTGCGAAAGATAGCGACGTCTTTGTGCTTTAAAACGGACAACATGAAATTCCGGAAACAAAAATTGTCTCTCTCTATCTCCCTCGTTTGGAGATGATTGGTACCTTTAACGAAAAAATCCCGATTTTTAACGAGCGAAGTCAAACGAACTCTCGAGAGCAACATGAAAGCCCCTGGTGCAGGGCAATGCTTTGCTGACAGGCCTTCAGTGTGATAGCAAGGGAAAAAATTATCCGGCTTCCAATTCACGATTTCATCCGTCAGGTTGAAGGGTATGCTTTTGAATGCCTGTTTAAGCAATGGATATTTTAAAATCGTGCGCCGAATTGTCAAGAGCCAAGCCTTCTGAAGGTCCTCCCAAAAATGATGAGGTGATAAAATGTCATCATTATCCCGTTGTGCTGTGAGTGGGTTCGCGGGTGGCGGGAGATTTGGATATCAAGCGCAGTTAATGAAGATCACGCAGAAAAGAAAGCATCAACGCGTGTCTCATCATGAGGGCAAATTATATCACGCAAAATACGCACCCGCAGCATTTTTATGAATCGTAGGGATTATGACCCAAAGTCAGGGGCGGGAAGCACTATTTACGTCCGAGAACAGAGTGTTTTTTAACGTTCTTAACGTGCTGAAGGGTTGAGGAACGTTGGCAGGTTATTCTCGTAGAAACGCAGGTTCCTCGTCTCGTTATCGGCGTAGCCCCTGTTCAGGACACTGGCCTAGTTCCGCCACGCACCACCTGCACCGGAAGTGCATCGAATGCTTCACATCCTGGAGAACATTGCGCGTGTGAACATTTATATGAACAAATTAATTAGCAAACGAAGGGATGAACACAGTAATGCACGGATTAATACGTAAACATGTGATTAAATGGACAAATAACTTAAGACACCAACTAATAAATGCGTGATTGAATGAATAGGTCAGAATTGTTCTTAAGACAGTCTCCAACGTGTGAGGCGAATGTAGCGAAGGAGAGAGGAGAAACGTTAGCTACAGCCATCCCGATAGAGCAGCTCTCGAGCACGAATTCTGAACACATCGAGCCGTCCGTCAAAACCTTCCATCGCTACATCGATCGAACAATGATGTGGACGTTGACCCGTGTCCTGCTGTGCCACGTTCCCCCGGCCACCCCCGCTAGGCGACACGTCGAGCGAGGCCAGCTCCTTCACCTGCGACTCGGGCAGCGTCGCCACCACAAACCGGGACAGCGTCTCCACGCTTGTGCAGGACAGCGAGAGCCAGGCCTTCGCCGCCCGGGGCCTGGAGAGCGAACGCGGCGACGAGGACGACGACGACGACGACGATGAGGCAAGCGCGGCGGCGGCGGCTGCGGCCGCGGCGCTGGCCTCGAGCATCGGGGCAGCGGGCAAGGCGGCGCGGGACCTGGACGGGGACGACAACAGTGACCGGAGCGAGTCCGGAGCGAGCGGCTCGTCCTTCGAGGAGATCATCGGCGGCGAGGACGACGGCGACAAGGCGGAGGCGAGGGCCAGAGCCGCGCAGAAGGACGCCGCCACGGAGCCCGCCGAGACGCCGGAGGTGCAGGCCGAGCTGTAGCGGCGGGAGGGCGTCTCGCTTGCCTGTCCGACCGACCGACCGCCCGCTCGCTAGGCCCATCGATCGATCGCTCGTTCCGTCGTAAACTCGCACACCCGCGCCCACGCGCTCGCGCCCGCGCACGCGCGTCTCCGTCGGAGTTTGTTCTCACAGCGGGACGGGTGAGGAAATTTTACCGTGTGTCCCTGCTTTTTTTTTTGTTAAAACATTTTAAACGAAACCACACAAAAAACTATTTGGCAGGCTTATTTGCCCCGCGCGTGAGGCTCCTCGTTTGTCGTCATGTTTGATGTCCCAGCAAAGGATCCTCAACCGGTCCTGACAACGAGTACACTGCTCACACTGGTATCTCTTAGAGATCCCAAATTTGAGACCTGTAGAAAACGCAGACCACCCCCTAGGATTGATGGGGTTAAATTTAAATGTAATCCACTTAATGACCGACCATCCGTCAAGATCGCTCCACACTTCCACTTGGCTGCCCGGCGTTAATGCAAAAATATGTTCCTGTGTTGAAGCGCTCCGACACGGGCCTGAACCGTGACGTGTTTATCAGGTGTCACACGCCAGTGACGGAGCTTGACGTGCGCACCTCGGCGGTGGTGTAGCTCCGCTCCGTCGCGACATTGCCCCGTGGTCCTCTCCAGAATGTTATTGTTTCGTTCTCTTTGCTCTTCTCATTTCTTTATTCCCACAGCCCCGCAGTTGTCTGATGGGGGGTGAACGACGGCTCGAGAGCGGGCCGCCGTAATATCGCCGGCGGTTTTCGGCACGAGGGCACGAGTTTTGTTTACTTGAGTTGTCTCCGTTGGGGCACGCCTGTCGTGTGGAAATTGCCAAAACCCGCAGCAGCAGCAGTGTTGGCGTCGCGTCCCCCACGGAGCCCAGCTGCTCCGCGTTTCCACCGGGCGCGAATGTCTGACTGGCACGGCCGCCCGTGGGGACCTCAGGTGCGTGCGACACGTGGCTTGCCCGCACACGCCTCTCAAACGCCCCCGCCGTCCCCTCTCGCAAATTGGCGGCAAGTTGTTAATTGAGCTGCAAGTGTAGCCGGCGTTTACCCGTCGCCGAAAATATATCAAGGGCTGGCCGTAAAGCGTGACCTGACATGCCGGGTAATTCCTTTGTCGTACGCGCAGATTCCTCGATTAAGTTGTCTCTCGTTTGACGACGCTCAAGTTTAGAGGACTGTCCTCTGCAAATTCAAAGTTGTGTGTTGTTTAATAATTGTTAGTAATAATTGAGCACACTTGATATTTGTGCCGTTTGTATAGCGCGAGGCTATAATTCAGGCACTGTGTTTCACAGTGTTCAGTAGTTTCCCGATTGAGAAGTTTGCGGGCAATCTTTTGAACTTGGCACATATGGACATATTTGTATGGTAAATAAATACCACGGTAATTATCAGGGCGGCCTGCCAGATTCTAACCGCGACCCTCTGCGACAACCAGTGAACACTTTACCGCTGGGCCGATTCACCTCCCCATCCCGCGGTTGTTGGTTGCGTTGCAGGTTTTCTGTTTTAATTCGGTAGATAAGCTGTAATACACAGTACCATGCAGCGCGGCCGACTTGCTATTAAGCACCCGTCTTACTCGAGTGTTTGATTGGCAGCGGCTCCTCCGTAGAGCCCAACGGTTTAATCTCCACAGGTGGCAGGGGTGCGCAAAATTAGGAGACGTTTTCATTTCACACTTTCAAACAGTGCGAAGAAAAATCATATCGCCGCTTCAGCTCCCGTAGCACCGTGATAAACCGTCGGATTTCAACGCAACACGTGGGTTGAATCGCATTCCCGAGCAAAGTCCCTTCACTGTCGTAGCGTTGCATTTGTAATGTTATGCTATATCACAGCGCAGACAGCACCTGCCCCCTAAATGTTTATTTGCAAATACAAACAGGCACCGTGCTGTAAAAACAATTATCCGGGGATCGATTTGTCCTCTACAAGAGTTATTTGGACAATAGCTGTTGTGTCTGGTCATTATCGTCACCATCATCATAGTTTTTGCTCACTGGTAGAGTCGGGCCACCCTGGCAGATATAGACGTGTTGTCTCAATTGCTCCTCGCCCAGTGGGTTAAATGTCTGCGATGATGATGGTGACGATGGCGGCGACCGCACAGGTCACCACGCAGGCAGAGATTAAGGTCATGGGTGGGAAACGATTCATCTGCTCCGTGTAACCTTAATGGAATTGAGGGAGAGATTTTGATAATTGCTTTTCAAAACTGTTTTTTGAAAGAGCTGTGAGGAGCGCTACCCCCTCTCTCCTTTGCGACGTTTCGGCTCCCACGTTGGCGGCATCTTCAGGCGTTCTGAGTTTCGGAGAGCTTTTCGTGAACTTAACCTGATGCTATTCTCTATTACCTCGTATAGCAAATAGGGATTTGAACATCTCAATAGCGGCGGCGCGAGTGTGAATACTTGCCACTGTTAACGCTTTGCACCGCGCACACCAGGCAAGCGGTCCCCACTGCAGTTCTGTCAATCATTCCATCGGCGGTGCGGAGGAAACGCGGGCGGATTAGCAAGGATTCTGCGGCCGATCCGACCGCACAGAGATGAAGACGTTAAGTCTATACTTCCTGGGCACTTCTCCTGTTTAGCGCAACTAATTTGAAAAATACACTGAAAGTGCGTGTGAATAGGGATACTAGGGAGACAAAGGCGGACGGGCGTGGTGCTGGTCACCCACCGCCTCGTGCGCGCTGCCGCTCTTCGTAGGTGCCGCTGTCTAACAGCACGTGCCCCAAGCGTCTGTTAACGCTATAACAGGGTGGATCTTTGTGGCATTATAGAATAAATGAGAAACATCGAACAACACGGTCAATCCATCGCCGGATGAAGATCACCCCAAGCCGCCACTACCTAACCCCGATTGTAACCGTCCACCCAGCACCGGCACACGAACCGGTTCTGTCGCCCCGACTGCCCGGTACGCTTCGTCCCGTCACACGTGTCACACTTCACAGGTACAGTGAAGTAATTATCGTCGTGGTCAGTCATTTTAATCGTCCTTCGCTCAGCACACTGACCAGCATTTACCGGCTCATTTTTACATTTTAGTGCCGTTTTATGTCCGGCGTGTATATCGAGTATTTTAAACGAGCTCGGTGAACGGCGAGAGGGATTGCTTGGCGACGCACGGGGGCGCCCGGCCACACGCACGGTCGTGTCTCAGGCAGTGCAACTCAGACAGAATCACTTGAATCGCTTTTTTTTCTCTTCTTTTTAGTTATCTTTAGCTTTTTAAGTACGTTAATTGAAAACGTCAATTAATTATATATTACATGCAAATATGTATTTAAGTTACATTTATTTAATTCGACACTTTTGTCAGCGTGGCTAATCGATTGGCTATTTAATACGCGTCGCCGCCGTTCGGAACCCTTGAAACCCGAGCGTTGTCACTATCGGCCACCCATAGGTAGCAGTAGATGTCCATGATCAGTAACTGACAGGGTATATGAGCCTTCATTATTTCCGTCTACCACCGGCCAGGTGGCTCAGCGGTGGAGCGATTGGCTCACAATTGCAAGATTGCCCGTTTGAATTTTGGTTGCTGTTGACTTAGCCCGTAATCTCTCTGGGGATGTTAAAAACAGTACTCCTGTGGGGAAGTTCAACAGTGGCTTGTTATTCTATGAGAGACTCGCTCCTGCCATAGGAACGTGGACCTTCAGGGCTTAAAATGGGAAACGTGCCCCTGCCTCAATATCCATTTCGGTAAGAATTCACTTGGTCCTTTTTTGACTATTTTAGTCAGGTGCCGCCGTGGGGAATTAGACACGCACGTTGAGCGATAACAGGCGCGATATGGACACAGCATGTTTGTTATTACATGTGGGTGTTTGTTTGTTTATTGAGTTTTTGAGCCAGCTCGCCACGACTGGGCAAGGATAGGCTTAAATATTTCACCTAGGCAACTGGAGAGCACAAGCTTAAATATTCTTTCGCTCGTTACTCCATCAACAAACAATAACATACAGTTAAGATGACGACGAAATGTAAACAAGTCTGGGTTACTTCCAATATCGAACCAGTCGTGCCAACCAATTTCTAAGAGGAAGTCACAATTTAATGGCAGTGCTTGAATGCCGTCTATCGGTGCGTTACACAAGGTAAGAACTTTACCTTCAGCTGATAGAACTTTGGAACAAAACCGTATTGTAATAACCAGGATAGTAGAGCTCCTGTTCCTTCTTTCTGCGAAGGAAAGTTGAATTAAGGTGCCTAGCGTCTAACATAGAAGCAGACCATACTATGGAACACTGCCTTGTCTGTGCTCTACTACCGAACCTCTGCAGCTCAAAGGACCTTGCGGAGTTCAATGAAAATGCAAGGGGCTGTGTAAGAAAATGGGAAACTGTAATTTGACTATCGCGATGCTTCGAAGAATCGCTAAGAAGAAGACGATAAAAAGTAACATCAAGACTTGGGGACCCTGACTGACAAATGTTGAGAGATAATATCGGAGCAGTTAAAGACCGGGAGTATCACAGCCTTACCTGTTCGGTGCCTCACTGCATTATTCCAGGCCAACTTGTTTCTGTATCAAAATCCAAGACTCTGCCTTAAATTAGGATTCATGTGTTCATTAAGAGCGTCAAAATGTAATTTCTCACCAAGCCATAAGCCTAGGTATTAAAATGCATTAATCCAATCTAATGGGTTACCATTCTTAAGCTTAATGAACAATTTATTATGAACCGGCCGATTACAAAAACACGTAGGCTGCTGTTTCTTTTAACATCCATTATCTGTTTTTGGTAATGAAACCAATCCATAACTGAGAATTTATTCTGCTAGGTTGGAACCACCAGTATACAACACCATGTCGTCCACATACGAATGCGTCGCAGGACGACCGTACATAAGTCGTTAAAAACATTTTAAAAGAGGGAGGGCTGGGAGAGCCCAACCAGTCACAACACTTTCAACCGGTTCCATATTACTGAATGGTTTTACCCCACTGGGCACACTGGGATCTCAAGGGTTGTTAACGAGTTTTTTTTACATGTAATACGAAACCCACTCAAGGGGGTATCAAAAAAACATTGCACAGATTCAAAGATAAAATCTGGTAAAATGCCAAACGATAAAATACACTGAAGGGAAAGTAACGAGGAAGCACAGCAGTGAGTCTTGCCAGTCTTCCTGAGCTCGCCGAGACTCGGATCATACCGAACCGCAGCGGGCAAAGCATTCCATATCCTGGGAGCGGCACTCGAGAAGGCCCGGACACCCGGCGTCAGGCGCAGGATCTCGTGGCTGGGAGGGTCGGCTCTTCTCTAAACATCTCAACAGATAGGCCCCAGGCACGCGAGGGACCAATCAGGCCTGTAGATATGCAGGTCCAAGACCGGGCAGGCAGCCGTGTAGAGAGCTTTATAGCCCCCCCCCAGCATGTACTGGCTACGGCAGCTTGCTGGAAATCAGTACAGGTCGCGGAGAGAGGGCCGCGCTCACAGCGGCGCTCTATGCCCGGGGGGGCTCCGCTACGACCCCAATTTGTGTTTTATGACTCGGATAGCCGCGCGTCGCAGTGTCAGTCGCTTGCGGAGGACATCGATCGGCCGGAGCGATGGGGTTGAGACGGCAGGTGTACGTCGGCGCCCCAAAAATATGTCATTTTAAAAACTTTATTTCAGTTTAAAGCATCTTTGTCAGTCTACCGCTGGATGAAGGCCTGTCCATGCTGTGTCGGTCGTGGCGGTTGTTTGTCTTTAGTTTTCCGTGAAGGTCAGTACAGATTTGTGAAGGGAGTTGTAGGTCCCAAGAATTGGTTCACATATCACTTGACACTGATGTTAGCCATGGCCACGAATTGAAACTCTTGAACTGGGGTCGCTGGGTTCATAGTGCAATGCGCTAGCCGCTGCACCATCACACTCAACTGCAATAGTACTAACATTGAAGATAATTATTCTTTGATTTTCCAGGGTGTATCAAGTACTTCGTGGTCATGAAAAAGGCATTTAATTGGCATATTTCATCTCTGCACATACAGTCCATTAAAACGAAGCAGTGCTGCCATAAATATCTGATGGGGTAATGTTTGCAATGGGGTTACATTTCAAACGGATTATTCTAGCAAGCTGTTCCAGTCGAAACCTGATTGCATTTAATACGATTGAATTATTAAACGTACATCAATGCATTGAACGATTAGTCAATAAATGATACTGATGTAGGTTTTCACGGGTCGATGCATGATAGTTCTTTTGGGATAGCCGTGCTCTTTTGAGATAGCTGTGTCGAGTCTCCAACGTTGGAGGCGAAACGTCGCGAAGGAGAGAGAGGCAATGCTCGACACTGCTATCCCCAAAGAACAGCTTTGAAAAGCAACTATAGTCAATAGATTGACCCTGGATTACATCCAGTTAGGTGTCCTCAGCAGGGCAAGGTAGAAGCGTTCACGTCGCGATCCCTGTCCGGTAATACTTTGGTATTGCCTGCGAATTCTACCAAACACTTCGAGGCCGAGGTGAAAGACAACAATGTCCAGAGGCTGACCATCGTGCTTCGAAGAATCGCAAAGAAGAAGAAGCAGGGCAGCACTCTTAAAGAATTCACAAAACCCTGGGCGCCCTGCGTTAGACAAAATAGTGCCATTTAGTACCTTAAGACCAATGCGATGTTGTTTCGAGCGTCCCGTTTTAGTCGTTCGGCCGGCATTTTAATTGCTCGTCCCGAGACGTTTGCTGCTCTGCAGTGTACTGAGCCGCTGTAGCTGCTCTCCTCTCGTCGTGTTTTCCCCCGTGTCTCGTCGCACGCGGTACGACCTGAAAACACGTCGTCGGGTAGATGCGCAGCGCGGCTGCAAAAACACTTAAGCGGTAGCGTTCCTGTTAGCTGCTATGCACATTCTATGCATTTCTTTTGCGGATTTACGAAGTTAATGTTACTTCTGCGTCGCTTGCACACTAGCACTAGAGGAGTCACAGGGTGCGGCCATCACGCAGCCATCGTTACGGACGCACGGGTCCCACGGGTGTTAAGCTGATTGCGTACGAGCTTCACGGGATCGCGGCCATCGCAGCCTGCGTGTTTACCGGCGAGGCACACCACACTTTACTTTTCGTGGCAGCGATGCCGTCGGTTTGTCATCGCCGTCGGCCGTAATCTCTACACTGCCGTTGCCAAATAACGGTTGTTTGTGCAACGATTCATCGGTTAAATTCGTGGGGTTTTTTTTCTTCTTCCAGCCAAAGGTACATCCATTGATTGGCGCGCGTGAAGCTCAGTTATTGACAATTTCTTCACATTATATACGCTGCTGTTACATTTAGGCAACTAGGTTGTACGAACGAGATAAAACAAATCAATACATGAAATTGTAATAACGGGACGAAATAATTATTCCCGGTTCAAGTCATTCCCCCCCGAAATGTGATGATTACACGAATCATTACACGCCGAGTCGGCAGCTTCCATAGACACAGGAGCTGTGGCATCATCTCAGCCATCCCAGACCCCATTGATTCCAACCCGTTTCTAGAGTTGGATGCGGTCCCTGTCACTTGTTTGGGCTCTTGAGTTAGCAGTCATAATGGGTGTGATAATACATTCACCATGATCATCATCATTATTTACAGGCCTTTGTCTTTCCACCGCTGGAAGGAAGGTCTCCCCCACACTGTGTTGGTCTCAGGAGGTAGTTTGACTACACTTCACCGAGCTGATAAGTTCGGTATGCTGATGGGGACCAATTCAGATACCGCTTTCCACTGACATGAGCCGCGGCTGGTAATAGAAACTTGGTGGCTATTTTATTAGCCCGGTTTGCAAGAGCCACTGCATCGCTGCTCCAAATACAGGTTCCGCCTGTGCAACATTCTCCCCCGTTATTTTTACACATCAAAATATCAGCCGAGCATATTTGGAGACGAGCGGATTATTATCGTGATTTTGTGATTTGATTCAATATCCGATTTCCACATCCTATTGACTGCTGCCACACAAATAGCACCGTGTTTCAGCATTTGTCTCTGTGTCTCAGCCTTTGTGGTTTACCTGTAGCAAAGACGCGCAGAGTCGCTGTACTTGGCTCATGCCGAATGGTCGGGACTTCGATGAAAATTATTATATTGAGTCGCGGCATTTCAAGAAAGAAATATTCCGATTAATAATTAATTATTGGTCTGGCAATCGGGGGGTCGTGGCTTTATTGTTTGGAAACAGGAAAAAAAACCGGCAGCATATTGATAACGCATCGATTGTATTTTCGTTAATTTCACTGTATAAAACCTGATTGGCTGATGTTAACGTTAATATGTCTGCAATCACCACGTCTTAAGCCAATTGATACAAGATTGTCGTTAGAAAAGTGAGCGTTAAACTGGACTTTAAATGACGAAAGCATAACGTTTCTACTTCAGCGAGTGTTATTTATTTCCTTCAGATGTCCTGTGTCATCGTACGTGCCATGTCGTACTTGAGCAGTGCGCCCTTCGACCTCACAACAGGCTACCCGAGCAGCCAGCCGTGTAAATATCCACCGAGTTGATCCGAGTTTATTTAACTATCGTTTTCTTTTACTTTTCGCGAGAGCAACTTGTTTCTCCGAGTGAACACACCCTCGACTTAAATGTCGTCACGAGTATGAATTTGAAACTTTCAAGCGTATCAATAACATGCGTGTACACATACCATACATGTTTATATGTAAGCGCAGACACAAGGACAGACACAAACATTTAAAAATGTGTCCTGTAAAGATGGGTAATAACATCCATCCATCTGTCGCCAAAACGGTGCTTTTCCTGGTAATGATCGCGGCGGTGAGACATAATAACAATAGCGGGAGAAATTTGAAATGCTTATAATGTTGCTGTGGACTTGACAAGCGGCTGGTTCTTGCGAGCTAACGGTAATTCCCTGACTACAGCTGTTACCTTAGAATCGTCTTGTTGTTCAGTAATATGCACATTCCAGAAGTGCTGCCCCAGCCAAAAAACCGGGGCAGGAAGAAATCGTGGCCAGCTTTCCCTGTGCAATACAAACTACATCGCAGAAGCCTCCCATCGAGTCCGGACCATTTAACAGCAGGATATATTGCATGCAAATCTTCCAGCTATTGCGCGACAATTTTTCCCCATTAAGCCGGACAAGTGGAACACGCCCTAATTTATCGTTGTATTCATTTCGTAATGGCGTGCGGTGTTGAAACGCGGCAAATAATCGCTCGTCACGCCCGCGACACCTGGGTACCGCCGGAAATGGTCGCCGCGAGAAAACATTTCTACAATCAGCGACGTGTGAATTTGTCGCGAAATGCGGCGTGCCACGGCACAATTCGCGCGTTTCACGGGACACGTTGCCAGACACCCGTTGTCGGGGTTGAGGCGCAGACGGTGTGAGCCGAGCTGTTGGGCCGTTCGTTCGCGAGAGGCTTCCCGGATTTGTCGACGTGTGCGCGTGGACGCAATCCCAGCCGTGGTGCCGCCACTCTGCACGCCGCTTCTCCCCCCCCCCCCGCGGGAAGTTCGATCCCGTGANNNNCGCGGGAAGTTCGATCCCGTGAAGTTTTGTGTCTGTGGCCCGTTTTGTTTTGCGGCATCGGCTACACTGGTGGGCGGGTGGCTGCAGTCCACATTCCCTACGGTACAGCGGCAGGGTTGTGCAGTGGTAACGTCTGCGCCTCACAGAAAGGAGGTTCTGCTCGAGGCAGTCCGATTCCCGCCTCAGGCGCCTTTTTGTGTAACGTTTGTGTGTTCTCGCCCTGTTCTGCGTGGGTTTCTTCCAGGTTCTCTCGTTTTCCTCCAACAAGTAAATCAATTGGCCGATAACATCGTAATATATAGGAAGCAGTGTCTGGCGGGTTGGCGCCGGCTGACTGCACGGCTACCCCCTCCGCCTCTCTGCGGTTTCCTCGCGCCTCCGTATCCGTGTCTCGTACATGACCAGGTGTGGAATTTGCGCGTTATAAATTGTACCATCATTATTATCGTTATTAATTATTAGTTAACTACTGTCTCGGCAACTCTCAAATTGAGGACGGGCGGACAGGCGTTGGTTATGATAAGAGACTTGCGGCGCAAAACAAAACTAATAGCTGGGTGAATAAGGGAACGTACCATCGTCCGTTAACGTACAAACGCAGTGGGGTGTTGTATTGGCGACCTTGGCGAAACGCACGCAACGCAGTGACACCCCGACCGATTTGGGGAAGGCCGAGCATCACCGGCATCAGTGACAACCTGTACGTTGTTACAATTTAGAGATAAATATGAACGGATCCCAATGATTAAAACAAAAATGGAAAAAATAAGTTAAATATATCAGATGCTATAAAATAAACGCTTCTGCATCGTTGTTGCCTGGAGTTTAACAAGATTGTTACTCGCTAGCTCTTCAGAATTATTCTCTAGTAAATGTTGTTGTCATCGTTGCAAAAAAAAAAATACGTGTGATTGATGTTGAAACGAATTTAATATAATTCGCTATGTGCTATGTAGCAACCTTTCTTGAATAAAATAAAATTACGGTAAAAAAAACCCCTGAGCTTTAGCGAGTCACGTGGATCGTCCAAAGACCGTTGAGTGACGGCGTGTGTTTTTGCGCGCTTGATACGCAACGAGTCATTGGCTTGTCACTCATCAGTGATGCGGATGCTCGCGATACCCGCGGTGCTTTTGGAGCGTAAAACCCCAGCAGTTCCAATGTATGCAAATTATATGCGATGTTTTTACTTTTGGGTGGAAACAAACAAGACAGAATATACGAGGTGGAACACGTGAGCTCGGCAACGCAGAATCGCTGTGTACAAACGGACAAAAACAATCAATTATTGAATCTCGACCTCGAATTGTTTGCAGTGTATCGAATCGTATCAAATTCATTGCACGTCTAATATACAATGTATAATAACGTGAAATAGCTCACCAAAAAGACAAATTATTGTGTAAGCCAATAACTGGAATATATATAAGCTCGAGATGTCTTAACACCCTTGGGGGGGGGAGGTATGCATGCAGAAGTAGGCCATACAAGGCGGCATTGCCGACAGCCAACTCGGTAAAACATGAAAATCCCCCGGTGCGAAACACGCAGATGCCAAGTGAGAACTCACTTATATATTTATTTCCTTTTGTGACGCTGAATAGCGAGACGTGGAATAATAGAATTAATGAAAAGGGAGAGTTTAAAGGTTTGCATAGCAATCATGTGAAATGCATTTTCTCAGAGCCGGTTGGAAGTTTCAGCAGGGTGGAAGGGGGTAGCCCCTCGATTGAGCGGAGAGAGAGAGAGAGAGATGAGGCGCACGAGCGAGCTAGCGAGCTGAAAGAAGCCCTCTATTTGGCCGAGAATACTTGCGCTCCTTGTGCGCGGATGCGGCGCGCGGTGATCTCACGAAAGCGCCGGCTCCCAGCGGCTCCCCACTGACGCCTGTCACATCCACCGGAGGGAGAACAAAAGCCCTTTTCTTCAGCGTGGCCTCTCCGGCGCCCCAGTTTGTCGATCACCGGTCCCCGTCTCGATCTTGGATTTCCTGAATCGTTCCGTCGCCTTTACCCAACGACGGGGGTTACACGGGCACTGATGCCGTCACAGTAGCTGTGATGGTTAGCCACGCGCGGCTTGCGATGTACAAGGTCGCCGGTTCGATCTTCTAACGCGAGGGGGTAAGGATTAGTAAATCCCACCCCCGTAAATTCTCTCCAGCTCGCAGTGTAAATGGGATCACCACAGGGATGATATCCTTCGGCTGGCCTGGGAACGCCTGGGAATCCCCCAGGAAGAGCTGGAACGTCTGGTCCACTCTCCTTGGACTGCTGCCACCACGACCCTCACCAGGACAAGCGGTTTACAAAATGGATGGACCATAGGCGGTGGAGGTGGAGTAAAGTGTGGGTTTGTGCATTTCTTCCAAGGTGTCTGGCCGGCGTGATGCAGAAGATCAAAATAACTTTTACAGAGCTGACCCTTCCAGGAGCACCGGCGTGAGCTAGCAACGACAGGGCTGTATCACAACGGCGTCGGAAATGTGTGTTTCATTGAAAGGACGATCTAACCGTGCAAATGCTCTGACTTAAATGCACACGTGTGACACGTTACATCGAGACACTGAAAGACGAACACGTGGAGTATGGAAACCGTCGTGAAGGTCAATTTCCTCGGCGTGCTGCCCTCTCATCTGATCGGGAGGCAACCCAGACCTGGCCATCTTTTGAGCTGTATCGATGTACTGATGTAGGTTTTCACGGCTCGATTCATGATGGTTGCTCTTCAGAGCTGTTCTTTTGGGAGGCGAAACGTCGTGAAGGAGAGAGAGGGCTCGACACGGTTATCCCGAAAGAACAGCTCTGCAGAGCAACCATCATATATCGATGTGTCGACGTAGGTTTTGACGATGCTTCCAACGTGGAAGGCGAATCGTCGCGGAGGAGAGAGGAGCAACGCTCGCCGCGGCTATCTTGAAAGAGCATCTCTCAAGAGCGATTCTTGTCCTCTTGAGATTTCTACAACGGACTCGAATGCAATGTGCGCTCCCGTAGCCGCGTCGGCATCGTCACGCGATCGTTAGCGGGAGCGCGCATGTTAAGAACTTCGCGTGTGATCGCAAAAGCCTCTCTGACATTTTTTTTTTCAAAGTCATCCAGTTCTACAAACACACGCTGTCTGCGCGTCCCGTTGCTTAACCCACGCAAAAAACCACACGCAAAAAACCACACGCAACATAAATAAATATAATGCGTGCGATCGCACGCAAGAGCAGAGATGAAATTCCTCCGTCCTGCTCTGATACACCGAGTTGGGAAAAATGAAGAAATGTCCTCTGGAGTGGCCGTCAGCGCACGCAGTCACCACAAGGCCACACAGCAGCCCCCTGTCTGTCTCCCCCTCCTCCTCTGCCTCATCTTCCACCTCCTGCCAGCGTGTGCAGGTTCGCCGGTCCACAGCCGGAGACGATGATATTGCAATGTGCAGGGTGGTCCAGATGTTTCGTGACCCTCATTTCGGTCTCTAAAACGTAATATTGTTATATACCCAACGGGTGTGTGATGTAATGTAAGCAATATAAAAATGACACGTATAAACGTTATTGGTCTGATATAAGTAACGGTGATTTAAAACGGAAATGAATAAGCAGAGTAAATAAATTGTAAGGGGTCAATTACATGGGGGAGTCACACGACATCTGGACCACGAACTCCACACAGGCACCCGAGGCGGGAATCGAACCGTTTCGGCCAGGATTTTTTTTTTTCTTCTGTGAGGCGCAGATGTTACTGCTGCGCCACGGCTATGTACCGCCAGCGACCTGGACCGCCAGCGACCTGGACCGACCGAGCGGTGGGCGCAACAGATCTCGTTTCATCCGCGCGTCCTTATGACTGTGAATCCAGTCCAATCCGTGATTTACAGACTTTATTGCAAATGTTGCATCGTGAAGTCCCGATTCTGTGGCTATTTTTTACCCATCTTTACGCAGTCCTCCCTTTGCCGTGGCTGGCTCGATGTGTCTGGATTCGAATCTCTAGGGTTGCCCGGCTTGTTGTTCCCAAACGGCTCGGTTGACTGCCACCTTTGTTGCCGCTGTGCGGACTTGTCCCCGAAGTTGGGGAAACGCACAGACTTGCCCCGCGCTCGACGTGTTAATTACGTTCCGGGTTTAATTAAATAAGTTGGCCGCAACAAGCCCGACTTCAAATTGGTTTCTTATTCGAGTCTGACTTTTCCGGGCGGCACGGCGGCGC
>JAZEWU010000013.1:3702998-3720885 GCA_036362915.1 Geotria australis
GAATTTAAGACCACGAAAGCCTCATACATTCCCTCTGGGATGTTCACTCTGGGAATGGCGTTCCCGTCCAATTCCGCCCGTGGTCATCAGTTGCAATCTACCGATGCTTAATTCACGGTTATGATTTAAGAATTAGAAACACGATTTCATCCCCCTGTTCGGCGGGCAACACCGGTGAGGTGAGATGTGACGGTATTTTTTTTCTAAATTATCCAGCCGGGGTCGGTGATGAGCCGGTGACTAGTGACGGGATGCATCGGCGCACAGTGAGCAGGGAAATTACTGTCCGTCCCCGTATTTACCAGCGCCGCGGGGGTAAATGTGACCCGGGCTCAGAGTGCTGATAAAACATTTCTCTTGCGCTCAAAAGCAGCCTGTATTATTAATTGCTGATCCCTGTACTCACAGACGGAGCACGTGTTGTTCAAAATAGACCAGCGGGCTTGTGTTGGAGACAGACTAAACCGTAGAGGCTCAACATACTGTGGACTCAGTGTAAACCGCATCCCAATGTCAGGCGCATCACAGTGTAAGAAGGCGCATGGTAGTGCAAAGCGCATCTCAGTTACCGCACCTGCCGGGGGTCTACTGTGTTATCTGTGCGCGCTGGTGTGTTGTTTTATTTGATTTGCCAATAATGAGAACCCCTCCCTACAAGGTGGTTGTGGGGGGGGCTGTGTGTGCACGTCTTATTCCTGCCAGGATTATGCGTGGGTTTGATTGCATCAATTTCGCTGCCGCTCCCCTCACGGACAGCAAAGCGCGCCCACCTCCGTGTCATTCTACCCCCGCGCATCACTGTTGTGAGCGCGCCGACCGCCACAAGCCTGACTAATGCCCCCTCCGACGCGGGAGGCGAAACGTCGCGAGAATCCGCAGGAGGAACGCTCGACACGGATAATTCCGAAAGAGCAGCTCCCCAGAGCTGTTACTCAGACGGGGGCGGCGAAGTTAAACCGGTGCTTGCCATCTCTGGTACAGCGATTCCGGTCTAACCCGTCCGGCCAGTTTCGAGCCCGACTCTCGGGACTGTATATTTGCGACAGTCCACCCTGTGTTTGTAATCCGTTCCAACATCCCATTGATCCATCGCCTCTCGCGGCCGTCCTCTCCCAGCCCTCCGCTACTCCCATCCCGCCGCAGCCGCCCTTGTACCGTCAGCTGCCGAGAGCTTAGTGACCCCGCGGCGTGAAGATCCGAGCCAATGCAGTTCGCATTCTCCGCCAAACTCCGCCACACGCCAATTCGCCCCACGCCAATTCGCCCCACGCCAATTCGCCCCACGCCAATTCGCCCCACGCCAATTCGCCCCGGCGGCGATGTCTGATACAGTCCAGCGGGCGGGNNNNGTGGGAGGGGGGCTTGTGCTGTGGGTGATTGACCACCGTTGGCGTCAAACTATATCGAGTGTACAGGCGGTGCAACTGCAACGGGGAGCCCGCTGGCTGGTGGAGTCAGGGCCGCGGGCCTTTGGCCCAGAACCGAAGCCAGGCAACTACTACGCGGCACCCTCTCTGCAGACCACGTTCATCCGAGTCAATTAGACGCGTCTACCCCAGTATCACACACTCCCCTCCCCAACACCCCATCCTCTCTCCTCCTGCTCCTCCTTCTCCCGTACACGTTACCAGGGCGACACCCATCCCGCCGGCACCATGGCAACGCGCTCCGCCTGATGGCGAAGCTGCTGATGCTGCTGCTGCGGTGTTGCTACAGAGGATGCTGCGCCACACGCGGCGTGTCCGGGCAAGCAGAGACTCGGGCTGAGTCGGGCTTTAAGAGCCCCGATGCGGGCTTCGGGGAGGCGAGACGCGACGACGGGCGGGAGCAGCTGGCTCTGGCGGGCTAGTGGCTGCGGACAGCGGTCGCCGCCGACCTCTGTATAAATACACGCTCACTTTTGGTTCGGCTCTTCCCAATGAGTGGAACGTCGCTCGCGCCCGCAGAGACTCGGAGATGCAGCGAGACGGTGAGTGGAGGAGGTGTGTGTGTCTGTGTGTGTGGAGCGCGTCTCTTGTCCGTTGTCGCTCGCTTTTCGCGGAGGTATTAAAATTACACCACGGTGCCCGATACTCTTGACTTACACGTGTGTACTAACGTCGCGTTGCTGTGCTCGACGCCCAGAGGTGTTTTCGTTTGGTAAGTAGCGCAATCGAATGACGGCCACTGGAACAATATATTTGATTCATTTTCTAAATGGCTACATTTGGGAAGTTGTTTTTTTTAAATAGCCGACATCACTCAACACGTGCCTTTAGATGATCGTAAATAATTGATGCACCTCCGCTGCACGTTTTTTGTTTTGCCAAGCCAAACAGTTCTTTATTGCAATGAAATCAATCATGTCTCCGTTTGTCTCTTAGCATATCATCTAAACATGCACGTGTATACGTCTACTCCATTAGCCTTGTGGCTTTTCCAGACCTATTGTAGCCTGGCACCATCTGTTTAAACAATCAAGCTTTGGACCGCCTTCGGCGTCCAAGGTCTCATCAGCGGCTTGTTCAGTAAGTGGCGCTGCGTGACCAGGTGTTATTGATTAGAGCACGCCCTCAATCTACAATTCGAACCCCCAGTCAACGACAAAGGGGTAATAGTGTATGGAAATAGTCAATGAGCTTTGTTTTCCAAAGATGTTCTCTCGGCATAGCCGTGTCGAGCGCTCCCCGTCGCTCCTTCGCGACGTTTGGCCTCCCACGTTAGAGGCATCTTCAGGCGTTGTGATCGAGCCGTTAAAACGTACATCAGTACAGTCTACGGGCTAATTATATTAAAATACCTCTACAGTAGACGGCACATACCGTAAGGCGTGTTAATCAATTCCATTACCCTTGTGATTGACAGCGGGCGGAGCAGTGGCGCATCGGTTAGCGCACTTTTGCTGTACGAACCTTGCGATCCCAGTTCGAAACCCCGGCCACGGCCAACATCAGTGGCTAGCGATATCCGAACCCGGCGTAAACGCGGCGGCGCATTACGGTTAAACAACCGTCAATGATCCACACGACGCAGGCGGGGGGAGGAGGCATTCATCCAATCGCGGATTCAGAAAGAGGCTGTAAATTATCGTAACGACGCCTGATATCCAGTGTTACGTTTATCTCAAGGCGGCGTAGCGCAGTTTCTTAAAGATGATCTCCATTGACGCGGGCCCCGAAATTCGATCTGCCCGGCATTGCCCGCCCCGCGTACACTGTCTAGGATCCGGGCACGGCAGCTAAATAAATGATAACTACACGACAAATTGATCGGGATGACGCGGAGGACACTCGCCGCTCCTGGGGCTGAGAGGCGCATTAATGCGTAAATACGCAACCGTAAATACCCAACCGTAAATACCCAACCGTGAGCAACATGTTGCTCTCAGCTGGCCCCCACCGACCCCCGCACATGGGCCGCGGAGAGTGGCTGGCCAGGTCGGGTTGACAGCGGAGGGCAGCTTGCTTCATTGCCGCGGTTCGTCGTCGTTGTTGGCGGAGGTGGTTGTGACTATCAGCGGCCACCGCTGTGAACGCTACCCGAGTTCGACTCCCGCACACGGTGAGACATCCATCCATCCGTCCGTTGTACTGATATAGGTTTTCAACCCGCTCGATGCCATTAATTGTCAGAAAGCGCTTAATTTCAGTACAGGGTCGCGGTGAGCCCCAGCCTATCCCTGCAGAGACAGGGCGCAAGGCAGGGCTATATCCAGGACGGAACGCCAGTCCATTACAGGGCACCGGGGGCAATTTAGTTCGCAGGCCAATTAAACTATGCAGCAGCATGTCTTTGGACAGTGGGAGGAAACCGGCACACGGTGAGATGGCAGTGAAAGACAGATATGAATCCCTGTCTGGGATCTCTCGAGTGTAAACAACATCGGCACTGGGAAGACAAAGGCGGCCGGGCGTGGTGCTGGCCAGACCCACCCATGCCGCTGCTCATTGACAGCACTTGTCCCGCCAGTCATGTTTGACTGTACAGGGGATCTCTGTCTTTGGCGGTGATGGTGATTGTGTATGGGAGAAACCCGGCGTATCCTATGTTTTTCCGCATTGACTCCTGGGCTCGATGTCTCCGTATTGAACGGATCTATAATCGGGTTAGGCGAGGCGCTGGGCGGCGAGCTGAATTCATAAGCTAATAGCCAAAAGGGTAAAGCGATCATCGCGAGAACGCGGAGATGAATTAATGAACTCCGCGGGCTGGTGTGTGTAAAGAACACAAGGCGCCTGCAAAGACATACAAAGATCCCCCGTGTAACCTTTACCAGACGATCAGGCCAAGTGCTGTTCGCGAGCATCCATACAGGTCGGTAAGGCGCGCGTCGGGGTGTATTTGTGGTTGGCACCACGCCCGGCTGCCTTTGTCTCCCCAGGGTGAATGTTTGCACACCGTAACCAAGTACTCATTTAATGCTGAGTCGATCTACAGGACGCCCAGGAGCTGTTAAAATATCCGATCGTGATTATTGGTCGTGAACAGGAATCGAACTCGGGTTGACGGAGTCCTAGCGCAGTGCGCTAACCATTGCACCACCGGTCCCCACGTTGCCAAGATAGAAACACTTGCTAACACACCGGTCAAACAAACACTTGATGAGATAATTACTCTTTAGGGCAGTATCGAGCGTTCCTCTGCTCTGCTTCGCGACGTTTCGGCCTTCGACGTTCAAGGCTTCATCAGGGGCCTTAAGCCTTTTTAAGTCTTTCGGCTATCTCGAAAGTGCAGCGCTCTTAAAAACAATTCTCATACATCGAGCCGTGAAAACCTACGTCAATAAACACTTGATATCAGTGTTTGGTCATTGCCTGAGATCGATTCCCGGTCGAGGCTCAAGTCAGTCAAGAGTGGATATCTTGAACCGGTCCTCCTCCAACCGCCTTAGAGATAAACATTGACCAGCGTGGTGAAGTATGGTCTAAAAACCGCTGTGACTGACACCCCGTGAGGGAGACCTGAATACAGCAGCGAATAGACAACGGGTGGTACCTCATTATTTTTATTTTGTGTGTATATGTGCATACAAGCGCACACACGTGCACTGGTACATAGAGACGCGCGATCAGGAGGCACACTAACATTGCAGCCCACACAAACAACAGGGGCACTCGCAGAGTCATGAAAATGCATCAATAAATATTGCATGGCACTGTAGCCCTTTATCCCCCCCACTCACACACAGCAGACACACGGAACGACCGACATACCCAACATACGGACGTTACGAGAGGCGGACAAACAAATGGACAAGAGACACGCCGACAGATGGACGGAGACACAGAGCACGTGGACCCACAGAGGGCAGACAGACACAAGGGGGGCAGAGAGACAAGCACGCGGAACAGATGGAACGACAGACGCAAATGCAGTCGGACGTTCAGACTGAGACGCAATCGGACAGACGCCCACGAGCTAATCGCGACGGTAAACACTAACGTTTCAGCTCGAATCAGCGGAACGCGCGCAAAAAGCAGCCCTATGCATATGCATGACGATGCTAATTCGGGCGCGGGATCGACAGAGCTAGCGCTGGATCACACGGGGGGCTTGGCTTGAAGCTGGAGAGGGTGGGAGCGAGAGAGACGGGTGAGAGTGAAGGGAGAGCGCGAGAAAGCTGGGGGAGGGGAGAGGAGGATGGGGGGTTGAATATATATTTTTTTGCAATGTGTGTGGAGAGCGCTAATTGGCTTGGTGGAGTCTCCCCCTCCTCCTCCCCTCGTGTGCCTTCTGCGATCCGTGATGTTACATCCTCCTCCTTTCTCCTCCAGGCGAGTCGAAGCACCCCGAGCCTCAGCATCTCGCGCCGAGATCTGCGGGCAGCGATGTAGCGACGGACAATGCGCCAAAGCGGTGGAGGAGAGAGTGATTGGCCTAAACACCGCTCGCCCCCCGCGCTTCCCGTATCAACCTCGCCATCACTATCGTCGTATGTGTACAGAAACACTCGTGGCTCACGACTAGGTCAGTATTATCAGTCCGGTGTTATCGTCATCATCATCAACGACGGGAGAATTACAGACAGCATCATCAGTTTACAGATAATATTCCGCTAGCGACTGCATCAGCAATTGCCACCGTTGCGTTATCATCACCGTCAGCCTAATCCGTATCGTTGTTTTGTTAAATTAAATCTCCGCTTCGTTGCGAAATCCCGAAACGTGGTCGGTGGTTTGGTGGCAATTCAAAGACAGCAACAGCAAGGCCGCCAAACAATCGTGCCACGTCCGGCTACAGCCAACGACGACGACGATGATTAGGAGTGACGACAATTCGCCGTTACTGTGCCGGGATCTCGCGTGGACTCGTATCCTCAGGGTGGACGCGGAATGGTGCTGCTGAGACGTCGCAGGTTCGCTTCGCTCCTCCGCTGCCGCCGACGCCGGACCAGGGCTCAAACTCGTGAGTACTCCGCGGTGTGTGGGGGGGAGCGGCGAGAAGTTCCACCCATCATCATCCTCCTCCTCCGCACGTCTCCCTGTGTTTACGCTGTTAGTGGCATGCATATTTAATAATGACCTAATGCCGACGATTATCATTCATTCAGTCTCGTTTCACCCGAGGAGCAATTAACTGAAAAATGACTGATCCTGGGCGCGTTGGTGGCACCGGATGAGATCTGGTGTTTGTGTGTGTGGCTTTGTTACAAACCTGAACACCTGAGTTTGAATCCGCTTCACGGCCAACACCAGTGACGATTTTCTGAAACGGTCCTCAGCCTCCCCCTATATCGACTCAGCCTCAATTGAGTCGCTCGCGCGATGTGGAAACATGACCACTAGGAAGACAAAGGAGGCCGGGCGTCGTGCTGGCCACCCACCCCCCTCGTGTGCCGTGCTGGCCTTTATAAGTGCTACTCGCTCGTGGTGCTTTACCCGACAGTCGGTTAAGGCTATATGGGGATCATCACTGTATTATATACTGTCTGTATACAGTACTGTGTGTGTCTGTGTACATCACACACCTACAGGTACTCAACCCCAAATGAGTATCTGGTACGATGTGTAAACATCGTCATTAGGGAGACAAAGACGGTCGGGTGTGGTGTTGGCTTGCTGCTGGCCACCCACCCCCCTGTCGTGCCGTGCCGGCCTTCATAGGTGCGCACTAAGGTTGGGCCTACCTTATATGTGGAACAGTTGTGTAGACGGGATATACTGTCGTGCTGACAATGAATGAATTAATAGTTGATCCCAGTCATGGGCCCTCGCTTAGGTCGACTCGGCCTTAAATTAGTATCTGCAGGTGCGGTCTGTTCCCGAGTTCGAATCCCCGGCTTGGGGGCCTTTCTGTGTGGAGTTTGCATGTTCTCCCCGTGTCCGCGTGGGTTTACGCCGGGCACTCCGGTTTCCTCCCACTTGTCCAAAGACATGCTGCCAGGTTAATTGGCCTACTGAGTAAATTGCCCCAGGCGCCCTGCGATGGACTGGCGTCACATCCTGGGTATAGCCCTGCCGTGTGCCCTGTGTCTGCCGGGATGGGCTGCCGGGATGGGCTCCGGCTCCGGCTCACAGGATTAAGCGGTTTTTAAAAATTGATGGATGGAGGTGCGGTCTGTAAACATCAACACTGGGGAGACAAAGGCGGCCGGAGCGCGCTGCGCTATGAACCCGGCGACCCGAGTTCGAGTTCCGATCACGGCTAACACCAGTGGCGATTATTAGAACCAGTTCTGGACCTCCCCTAGGTCGACTCAACCCCAAGAGAGCACCTGGTGTGATGTGTAAATATCACCACTAGGGAGACAAAGGCGGTCGGGCGTGGCGCTGGCCACCCACCCCAAGTTGCGTGTCGTGCCAGTCCTAACAGGTGCTAGCTAACGGCAACTTGCCCTTACAGTATGTTAAGACTATACGGGGGATCTTTGTCTTTGTGCCCAAGGGTATGCGTGCATGTCGGAATAAGTGTGTTGGTATGTCATTGATGTGGCGTGTATGTCTGTGTGTTGGTATGTCTGATTGTGTGTGGGTGTGACGGTATGATGGGGAGTGGTGGCTCAGTGGTTAGCGCCCTGGGCTACAAACCTGGGGACCCGAGTTTGAATCCCGTTCACGGCCAACAGCAGTGACAATTTTTTTAACCGGCCCTGGGCCTCCCCTAGGTCGACTTAGCCTCAAATGAGTACCTAGTGTGGTGTGTAAACATTGCCACTTGGGAGACAAAGGCGGCTGGGCGTCGTGCCTGTCACCCAACAACTCCTCGTGTGCCGTGTCAACCTTTATAGGCGCTCGCTAACGGCACCTGCCCCTACGGTCTGTTAAGGCTATACGGGGGATTGTTGTCTTTGTATGTTTACGCACTACACCAGGTAATAATAATAATAGCATTTATAGAGCGCCTTTCACCCTAGGGTCACAAAGCGCTGAGTACAGCATACTATAGTACGTACTCATTTCAGGCTGAGTCGACCTCGCTGGTGGGGAGGGATAGCCCAGGAACGGCTCTTGCCCGGACAACCTGTGCGGGCTACCTGGAGGACATTTACTTTTGTACGTGGTGTATCTTGAAGCCACATCCTCAGGTGGTTTCAGGAGGAGAGTGATTAAACGCGGGCCGCGTTATAAAATCACATTTGCAATCCCGAGCTTAATATTCATCGGCGACGGAGGCATGAGGAGCCACTGTCCTCCATCACCGCTCCTCAATTATTAATGCAACTCGTTACACAAGCTCCTGTGAGCGGTGATATGAGCGGGAACACACACACAGAAGCCGCCGCTTCCAGAACAAGGCTCGCGGATGGCGGGCTGGGATTCAAACCCGAGCACATGAACGTGACCGGCTCTTGGTCTGTGACTCGGATCGTTGTGGACCATGATTGGCCTGGCTCATGACCTGTGTCGGTGATGAACTCATGTTAAAGGCATGGTTCTATGTAACGAAATTGCTGTACTGGCAGCACGGTGGTGCAGTGAGTAGCGCTGCCGCCTCACAGCAAGAAGCGCCCGCGTTCGCTTCCAGGCGCTGGTGTCTTTCTGTGTGGAGTTTGCATGTTCTCCCCGTGTCCGCGTGGTTTTTCGCCGCCGGGTACTCCGGTTTCCTCCCACGGTCCAAACACATGTTGTCTTGGTTAATTGCTCCCCCCGGTGCCCTGCTGTTGACTGGCCTCGCATACTTGGTATAGCCTTGTCTTGCGCTCCCTGTCTGCCGAGGTAGACTCTGGCATCACCGTGACCCTCTAGAGCAGCGATTCTCAACCTTTTGCACCTCAAGGCCCACTTGGCTCTGATCTCCACGGACCACTAGGTGGCGCTCGTGGCCCACTGATGGGTCGCGATCCACCGGTTGAGAATGGCGGCTCTAGGGGATTAAGCGGGAACTGACGGTGAATTAATTAAAATGACTCCTCCATGTCCTCTCACGAGGCTGAACAGTATTGGGGGTCTGTCTGCTTGCCTTTATGAGACCAGATAATTATTCGGGTCGTTGTGGAGCGTCTGAGCATCAATTGTGAGTAAGCACACAACGTGATTTCACACGTCCCATCAGCCCTCTGGGAGTCCACCTTTACAACGGCGTTGGTACCGCACAGTATTTTTGTTTAGACCCGCCATTGTCAGCCGTGGGTCGCGGCCCATCAGTGGGCCGCGAGCGCCACCCTAGTGGTCCTTGGAGACCAAACCCACGTGAGCCTTGAGGTGCAAAATGTTGAGAACCCCTGGTTTATTACACATGGCACCAGGTACTCATTTAAGGCTGAATTGACCTCGGCGAGAGCCAGAACCGGTTCAAACATTCACCACTGTACTGTACTAGCCATGAGCAGGGATCGAACTCAAATAGGTGGCCGGGTCAGTCTTTTAGACCCCAGTGTGCTAACCGCTGCGCCACCGCTCCTCCGGCCCAATCACCCCCGCCCCCCTCAACACAGTGTGGCTGTTGGTGGCAAGACAGCCACAAACGCGCCCACGCGCGGAGCCCCTGTTTGGCACAAATTGGATGCCACCCCAATTATAACGCCTCGTCTTCGAGCGCGTATTTTTAGGTACCGCCGCTCGGTTCACAGTTAGGAGGTCGCCTCCGAAGATATTCAGCGAGCGACCGGGCGTAAGAACGCAGATCGATTAGCGGTGGAATTGTGGTGTGGCGGTCACGGCAGGGATTCGTTTAAGCCGGAGCTTCTGTCACGGGCTGAATTCCGGAAAATGTTTAATCGGAGTTTGTTTTGGGGGGGGGGGCGGTTAGTTAGTCCCGGGAAATGTATTTAGTGAGAAATGGAGCCGTGGTTGTGGGTGATTAAATAGAGACGTCATGTACTGATGTGGCTTTTTACGGCTCTACGTCTGAAAATTGCTCTCAAGAGCTGCTCCTTCGCGATAGCCGTGTCGAGCGTCCCTCCTCTTTCCAGCGAAGGAGAGAGACATCGAGTGCCATTTTTTTGTACGTGGGGAGATTGAGATGCGCAACAAACCGTTCGTCAATTCCACTGTTGGATGAGAGCAGCCCGTCGCAATTGTGAGTCGTGGGGTCACCATACCTCACCACTCTGATCAGTGCGGGTTTGGTGAAGGCGCACAGCAGAGACGTGGGAGCATAGCGAGGTGCAGTACAACGGTGTCTTTTGCTGGACCGCCTTCTTTTTTGGTCACCGCGCAGCTTCGCAAAGCCCTCGGATAAACAAACCTCGGTGTGCACGGCAGCCTGCCTTTGCCAAGCACTTTCCAGGCTCAACTTTGCTTAGAATGAGTCCTCAAAGGACTACGTTGTACGTTAGTCTGTCGCCCTGCTGGCTTGCAAGGCTCACGCTAACCGGCAGCGTGTGTTTGAGCCGACACAATATGCGCGCGCACACAAAGCCAGTTCAGAGGAAGGGCATCGACACTACCGAGGTCCCCAAGCCAGATCCCCAGGTGTCACGGCCACGGCTTGAGTTATTTCAGCTCTGTGTATGTTATACGTATTAATTTCTAGCGTGGGAGTGGGGGGGGCGCTTGGTATTGGTTCAACATGACAGAGGGAGGTCATTGCGGTGTTGTGTCGAGAGCTGCCCCGGTATTGCGAGGAAGGGGTCGTGTTTTGAACGCCCACGCAGCCGGGGGTCGTCAGGCAAGACGGCGCAAGTTCACCGCTGTGTCTTTACAATTCAGGGCCCCGTCTCACCGCGCCCGGCTAACGAAGGTATTGTAGATATAATAATAGCATTTATAGAGAGCGCCTTTCACCCAAGGGTTGCAAAGCGCTGCACAAGGCTGTGGAGAGAACGGCATGTAAACAACATCATGACAGATTAACTGAGAGTCAAGCAATATCGATAAATTATAGGACATAAAGACAGCAAAAAAACCGAATAATTCTCCAACAAGCAAGGAGGGCGCACATAGCCAGATGGCCGAGGCAGGGGAAATACACTGGCGTGTCAGAGCGCGGTGGTCGCGTCGCCGAGAGGCCGGGTTCAAATCCAGGGTTCCGTCGAGCGTGCTTAATCTAGGGGTTCTCAAGTGGAGCGAATTGATTGATGGTCTCGGCTCTGTCACCAGTGACTGCACAAAAATGATTAAATTTGCGGGGGATTTTTTTTTAAGTGGCTCGTATTTTTATTCCAGCCGTGATGAATTCCATTAAAAGTTTAAGTTTGATGGATGCGGGAGAGAGACCGGACGATTAGCGAGACGACAAACCCGAACCATAATAATTAATTCTTCTTTGCGATTCTTCGAAGCACGATGGCTAGCTTCTGGACATCGTCGTCTTTCAGCTTGGCTTCGAAGTGTTTGGTAGAATTCGCAGGCAATACCAAGTACTACCTGACAGGGATCGCGACGTGAACGCTTCTACCTTGACCCCCTAATAATTAATAAGAGGCAACTGAAGAGAAACTTGGACGTAGTTCCGTCATATCATCTTGCAGAGGGTGTTCTTTTTTCCTGCGATGTTGCCACGACTCGCGTCGTGTCCACGCGACGATGCACGAGCCGATTTCACAGCTCCGTCTCCGCGGCGGGTGCCTTTCGCGCCTGTCCGTGGTTCCTCGCGCCTCCGCGTGTCTCTCATGAGGAGCGTGCGGATGCTGTTTGGCACTTCGCGAGTTGACGCCGTGTAGTGACGTCAGCCCCAGCACCTTGATAACACCGCACGTGTTACAAACCAGAGTACGTATCGACACCTGGCTTGTCTCGCCGTCTAATGGGACAAACCTGTAACGCAGCAGCGGGATCGGCTAGTGTGTGTCGTTGCCCAAATCCAGTGTTGACAGATTGACACCGTTCTTTGCTGTGATGGTTCATCAGCCGGATGTGTTCCGCACCGATTTTGTCCAACAGCATTTGTATAAGCTAATGAATAATCGGCAGGCCTGTTAAATACGCTTTGCCTACAGTAAAGTGACCCTAGATGCCCCCGATCTCATTGGATAAGGAGGGTTAAGAAAGATTTGAGCCTGGATTGTAATTGGATAGGTGAGAACTGCCAGGGCTTGCCAGCTGTCGTAGGCACAGTGTTACGATGTGGCTAGGAGAAGACACGGCTGAGTGTGCCTCCCTCCTATGAGGTGGCTTGTCTCCAGGTTCCTCCCCACATTAATCGTCCCAAGATTTCAATGCAGGGCATATGAAAAATGAGTGTTGACGTTCCGTTAGGATTTCCCTGCGTAAATCATTGGCGTATGGGTCTACTGAGGTGACTCGACATCAATGCCTGCTTGACTTCCGTTATGCCCGAAGGGAACGAGGGGGTAACACGGCAGTGCACAGATCAGTTCAATAACTCATCGGTGTTACTGCCCTCTCCCGGTCTCCTCGTAGACCGAGCATTTTGTCCAAGAGCTACCCAGGATCGTCACCTGAGGACCGAGGGATGATGTTTGGTCGTAGGCTATGCGCCGCACACTGCGTACAATGAGTTACCAGTTGCATGGAAAAGTCTGTGGCCTCGTATAACAATACCAATGCCAATGCCCTTTGCCAGAGAACGCCTTACTGAATTTTAAGGCTCATATTAATTAAAGTGGTCCTGCATTAGGATGTTTAACCAATTCCATTCAGCTTCTAGCACGTGGTAGGAAACCAGAGTATTCTGGGAAGAAACCCATGCATAAATAATTAATTGCAAGCCGCGTTCCATACTCATTTATTCCCAGTCCCCGCTTAATCCCATACAGGGTCACGGTGAGCCGGAGCCTATTCCGGCAGACACAGGGAGCAAGCCTGTGGCTATACCCAGGATGCGACATCAATCCATTACAGGGTACCGATGCAACTTAATCATCAGGCCAATTAACCTATGCGGCAGCACGTCTTTAGACTGTGGGAGGAAACTGGAATGCCCTCCGAAAACCCACGTGGACATGCGGGAGAGCATGCAAACTCCACAGAGGCGGCACCCGAGCCGGGATTGCAACCCGGGACCTTCTTGCCGTGAGGCGGCAGCGCTACTCACCGCGGCACGGTGCTGCTGCTCGTGTTCGCGACTGTTCCGGCTGAAACGAAGGCGCCGGCGATCGGTCTGGAAGACGGTACAAACCGGCTCGTGTCGTGCAGGTCGACTAGATCCTGTCCGAACTATAGCCGGAGACTGAGTGACGTCTGACAGGCGTTAGGGGTGGGGAGGGGGGACGCGGGCGAGTCGTTAGCGTCAGAGCGAGGCTGAGACGCGGGGGTTGTCGGTGCTCGCTGGAGCATGTCGTTCAATAACGGAGGCCCTGCGCAGCTCTTCATTTCTTGGCATCCGCGCGACTCCCTCCCTCTCTCTCTCTCGCCTTTGCCCGGTCGAGCGGCGCGGAGAAAGAAAAACAAAGCGAGACATCAAAACACGCGCGTCAATCCGGCACGCTCCACCTGTCGCCGATTATGCGTCGCGCGTTCAAATTCGCGTCAGACGGCGGCGGCGGAAATCGTCGTCGCGAGCGAGTAGAGTGGTCGGCGTTGGCCCTGGCGGGTGTGCTCACAAACAGCATGTCATGCATGCCATGTATCCACCACTCTGTATGTCCACTGTGGAGTTTGCGACGTCCGAGTTACTCCCTCGTTAATGAATTGACCGATAACATCATAATATATAGGAAGCAGTGTGTGGCAATATGGCGCCGGCAAAACCGCCTGGCTGCCTCCTCCGCCTCTCTGCGCTTTCCTCGCGCCTCTGAGTCGTTCTGTCGTCGAATGAGTACTTTCGACAGTGAATGAATATGTGCGTGTTATAAATTTAAAATTAGTATGATTATTATAGCCCGGTGACATAGCCCTTCTGGCCTGCGGGCTCTGGTGCAGTTGCATAGCCTGCACACTCCCTGGATATGCCGTGGGGTGTCACCCACGATGTGCGGCACCAATAGCGTTTGAAATAATGGGCGACACAGAATGGTATGTTTACTTGCTGCTGGTTTGGTTAGTATAGACGTCGTGCTGGGTGAATCGGCTTGGCCGTGCAAGCGTTTGTGCGATAGGAGGGAAAATAACCCGCGTTTGAATGGGGGAGGTAGGGAGAGTGTATCTAGTTAACAATCTCAATATTACAACACACAAGGGTGTGCTCACAAACAGCATGTCATGCATGCCATGTATCCACCACTCTGTATGTCCACTGCTCTCTGCCTTGTTTAAACCACGATGTCAAAAGAGCTGAGCCTGTGCTCTTATTTATGATCGTTTAAACGAACCATTCTCAACCGGTGGGTTGATAGATTGATAGATGTTTATTATTGAGCTTGCAAGCTTTGGAAGTGAGATTCCTGCGGTTCCATTAACGTACGAACTAACCAACACGAACTATCAGTGGGCCGCCAGTACCACCTAATGGTCCGTGGAGACGATACCTAAGTGGGCCAAGTGGGCCTTGCGATGCAAACGTTTGTGAAGCCTTCATTTAATCCACCAGCTCACATTCCAGGTATAGTCAGGCATCATCATCGCCTTCCAATGTGGAGGGCGAAACGTCGCTAAGGAGAGAGAGAGGAGCAACACTCGACACGGCTATCCCAAAATAGCAGTTCTTCGGCGGAGTTATCATACATCGAGCTGTACAGGCCTTATTAATACAAAACACCGTGAATGCAGTTATTTTCCCACCATTTTTATTGTGTGACTACTGGTGCCAGGCCGCACCGGCCCCCTCGATGACGAGCCAGTATAGTCAGGCAGCCGCAACCCGACACCCGGCTTCTCTGCCGTGATTCTGATTCACAGAAGCAGGTGCAGCCGCAGCGAGGTGCAGCCCCGAGTGTTTTAAGACTCCGGCGGTGGCGGTGGGGGGGTGAAAGAACGCGGATTAAAAATATTCCAGGTCAGCAGACTCGATCTGGGAGTTCTCCGGACGGCGATCGAACGAGACGAGCCGAGGATGACGTCCGATCGATAGCGAGCCGCCCAGGTGTTTGATGGCGGCACTTGGTGTTGAAATTGGGCTTTCGCGAGCAAAGAGCGGCTTAGCGTCGGCCGGGAAAGCGCGGCCGCCGATTTTGTGCGGAGCTGGTTTGAATTCAGCGCACTCTCTCGCGATCGTCCGAATCAACGGGCGGTTTACGGAGGGGTTTGGCGTCGTGCGGCCAGTGGAGGGGGGTTTCCGGCTCCAGGTGGTTAGAGGAAGGAATAAGAGACGGCTGCGTCCGTCTTTAGGGTCACGTAAATCAATAGGAGCCTTGTTTGGGAGGGTTTTTATGTTCTCTCGCGCGCGACTCGTTTGAGCGCAATCTGAACGTTGCGATTCCCGTTCTAATCGCGCGGCTTCAGCGGCACGTTTTAAAAATACGCGGAAGGGTTTGAGCCCGCGCCAGAATACCCGACGACTCCAGTGCCGTCGTGACCAAGTGACGAGCCGGATGGAAACAATGTAATTTAAACGTGCTAACAGGAAGGCAAGAGGCTTGCATCACATTCGTGTGTCTAAAATTACATCCTCGGACAATCTTGTGAAGGCGCTCGGGGTGGGGGGTTCGTCGGGATTTCTGGCCCGTGCGTCTGCCTCCCGCGCGATGTATTATTTATCGGTCATTGAGACCCCAACAGCTGTACTACGGCAGTGTCAAGGTTGAAGTGAATATTTCACGACGAGCGTCGTGTCTAGACACCTCGGAAGCTGCTCCGAGATTACCGTGATGTGCCTCGGGCCACGGTGCCTCGGGCCAGGGTAAATAAAAACTATGAAAACAATTCCCGCTCACGGCGTTCGTCATTAACACCGCCTCGTGATATGGAAGCATAGACGGATGTTACGGGCAGTGCCCACTCTTCGTCAGAAGAGAGGGCGAGAGATGACCGAGAGTTTGACTGACGGTCTCGTTGGCGGTCACGCACGGAAAATTGTGTAAGAAAGGTGAGAAACGAACAGTTTTGAATTAACGTATCGGCAGTTTGTTGTATTTGTAGACGGGGTTTATTTTCAGGCCAGAGCTTCAGAAAGTATTTTCTCGCGAGGGAGCGAGAGCGGCGGGTGGGGGTGGTCCGTAGAGACGCCGAGCATCAGTCAAGTATGTGCAGATAAATTGGTTTCAATTAGGGAAAATATATTTTGAATGTCGTACTGAATTGTGGTAAAAAAACAATTACTGGTGCAGGGCAGATTGCTTGTTTGAAGGAGCTGTTTCCAAGGTGAAGTCATGGATAATAATAATGTATTATCCAGAGGCGCCTCATCCAGCCTCGAGACGCCTTTATCAATAGCAGGGATGATACAATCTCCTTACACGGAACGGACAATTAAGAATCGTCCGCGGTATGACTGCAGTCACTAATATCTAACCGCGGACGGCATCGCAACACCGCCGTCCGCTTCTATCGTTTTGCTTTCATCGTTTTGCGGCAGCGTTTGAGATACTCGCCCGCGAGGCTACTCCTAAATCGAATTCGATTCGATTCTTCTAAGCGTGATGGTTATATGACAGTTTCCCATTGCAACAAGTTCTTCTTTTGTTGCAGACAGCCCTTCAACATTTAGAGATATAATAGTAAGTGCTGGCCTTAAAGGCGGTGGGCATTGGCATCTCTTCTTGCTCCAGACTGAGGAGGGGCTTCTGGCATCTGTTGAGCTTCTAGACATCGTTGTCTTTCAGCTCAGCTTCAAGGTAGAAGCGTTCACGTCGCGATCCCTGTCAGGTAATACTTTGTATACTTTGTATTACCTGCGAATTCTACCAAACACTTCGAAGCCGAGGAGCTGAAAGACAACGATGTCCAGAAGCTGCCCATCGTGCTTCGAAGAATCGCAAAGAAGAAGAAGCTCAGCTTCGAAGTGTTTGGTAGAATTTGCAGGTAATAACCAAGTATTACTTGACAGGGATCGCGACGTGAATGCTTCTACCTTGATCCCCTACTCCTAAATGGGTCCACCGGCTCGCTCGCTCACCCACCAACCTCGACACCAACACAGACTCGATGCCGATCAACTCCCCGCCGTACGAAAGACGAGGCGTCGTAGGTCTCTGCTTGAGAAATATTTCGGTCGAGTAATTTTTCTCAGAATACGTTTATTTTTTGCGATCGCGAGGAAACTCGCACGGTCCCTTTACAATAGAAAAAAAAATCCGCATCAGAAAATAAATCCCAAATTCAACAAAGGTGGGCTGTGCCGCCTCGTTTTAATTACACGCTCCTGGCTATAGATCTAAATATTCCCCCGATGACAGTCATCATCGCATGTCGAATGCTTCACGAAACAGGGCCCGTTTGCACAACACTGCCTATTTTCTCGTCCATAAATATACCTGGCAGCGCCGAGCGCCGGTCTCAATTTGGCAGAGATTACTCGCGCGCGGACAAGCGCCCTTCGATCCAAAGCGTCCGCGCAGAATTCACGCCGCGGCTCTGCGCCAGATGGAATGCTGGTGAGCGCACCGGTTAGCACACTGAATTTGCGATCCGTAAGTCGCCGGTTCAGGGCCACGTTTTCATAAGATGGCAGTGCAGAAAAAACCATCGTTGAACTGTACTGCTATGCCCCCCTCTGTTTACCAACCTGAGGTGACCTGCATGATGAAGTA
>JAZEWU010000013.1:3727253-3746434 GCA_036362915.1 Geotria australis
AGGGCGGGCGCCTTGCGGCTTCCGCGGGATAGCCGTAAGGAGGAACGCTCGACGCGGATGTCCACGAACGAGCAGCTGTTGAGAGAGGTTCTCATTCGACATGTAGTTTCACGGGGCTTCCGGTGTTTTGATATTGATCTGTTTAATAATAATAATAATTTTTCATTTATAACGCGCACATATTCATTCACTGTCGAAGGTACTCATTCGACAAGAGAACGACTCAGAGGCGCGAGGATAGCACAGAGGCGGAGGAGGCAGCCAGGCGGTTTGCTGGCGCCATATTGCCACACACCGCTTCCTATATATTAGGATGTTATCGGTCCCATTAATTAATGAGTATTTTTTTAAAGAACTGAATCGTATCAAAGGTTGTGCTGCCTCGATATGAGTACAGGTGTGCGCTAAGAACACGGGGTGTCCAGGTGGATGGTTCGTTCGTTATTTACACAGGTCTGCTCACGGACAGGTCCGTGAAGGTGTATGCTACATTTACAGTGTCAATGCAGCTGTTTATACCGGTGTGAGAACAGAGCCAAACGTGATGTCATCCTTCTGAGTGTTTGTACAGATTGTACACAATCTGCCAAGCCAGATAATAGTGTTTATGGCAACACGCAGACACAAATGGACGCACACACGCATTTCAACCATCGGGATATTCTCTAATGCGTGCACGTTACTCGTGCGGGTGTGTGCAGTGTAACATTATTTATTTTTGTTATTTCAAAACATTGTATTCCTAGTCTTACATCTTCACAGACCTAGGCACGTTTATTGGTAAGCTGTGTGGCATGTCACAGCCGTCGCTCGAAGGGCTTTGTAGTTTGATATGAAAATATGTCAGATGCCGTGGGACAGACAGCGAGTTGGATGGATGTTTCCCAGCCCTGGGAAAAGTAGCCTCCCCACCGCATCAGGAATAACGTGCCAGAGCATTCAACGCCGGGCTCAGAGGTCAGAGCGCTGAGCTTGCATTGCTGACCTCCTGATTTCAAATACAGGCGGCTGCCTAAGATTAACCTGGCTTCTCCAGTGTGGCAGGTTGACGGTCTCAGCCTGTTTACTAAGGGATGCTTAAAAAGTCCCTTCAGATTACCGTTTGTTTTGCATTTATACGAGCTCAGTTTCAGCTGAGAGTTCAGAATATCGGTCTAACTATCACGCAACAACCATTATTCTTGATGGGAAAGTGGGTGGCAAAGTGTTCCCCCCTACTGTGTGGATCAGAGGTCACTCGCAGAGACCTCAGGTGTCTCTGTGCTATCCGGTTCCACGGGCCGTCCTCCGACACGAAGGATCGCGCTGCCGTGTGATGGATCTGAAAGGATTTTTCATCTCGACCGGACACCGATAGCGTTAGAAAACGTTTAACTCAACTTTGGTAACGCTGAAAACAAAAACACTTTTCCCTTTTCTCGCATTCCCTTTGCTCGTTCTGACCGCGGTCGCTCCTCGCCCCTCTACCCCTAGGTGGCCAACCTGCTCCGGCTCTTCCAGATCCCGCAGATCAGCTACGCGTCGACGAGCGCCAAGCTGAGCGACAAGTCGCGCTACGACTACTTTGCGCGCACCGTGCCGTCCGACTCGTACCAGGCCAAGGCGATGGCGGACATCCTGCGCCACTTCAACTGGACGTACGTGTCCACCGTGGCGTCGGAGGGCGACTACGGCGAGACGGGCATCGAGGCCTTCGAGAACGAGGCGCGCTCGCGCAACATCTGCATCGCCACGTCCGAGAAGGTGGGCCGCCTGACGAGCCTCGAATCCTACCGCAGCCTCGTGCACAACCTCATGCAGAAGCCCAACGCGCGGGTTGTGGTGCTCTTCATGCGCAGCGACGACGCCAAGAACCTCCTGGCCGCGGCCACCCACAAGAACGCCTCCTTCCTGTGGGTGGCGAGCGACGGCTGGGGAGCGCTCGAGAACGTCGTCAAGGGCAACGAGAAGGCGGCGCTGGGCGCCATTACCGTCGAGCTGTCGTCCTTCCCCGTGCAGGAGTTCAGCGAGTACTTCAAGGCGCTGAGGCCCGCCACCAACGAGCGCAACCCGTGGTTCCGCGAGTACTGGGAGCACAAGTTCCAGTGCTCGCTGCCCGAGCTTCCGCACCAGGAGAACGCGTGCAGCCAGCAGCGCAGCCTGAACGACAGGAACTTCGAGCAGGAGTCGAAGATCATGTTCGTGGTGAACGCGGTGTACGCGATGGCGCACGCCCTGCACAACATGCAGAGGTCGCTGTGCCCCAACACCACCAAGCTGTGCGACGCCATGAAGCCCATTGACGGCAAGAAGCTCTACAAGGACTTCATCCTGCAGGCTCAGTTCGACGGTAAGTTGCGCCGCGCTGCGTGATTCACCGTCACCCGGCGATAACTGCGCCGATGTGTGTTGTGCGCATGTATACGTTAGGGCAGGGGTTCTCAACCTTTTGAACCTGAGGACCCACTTGGGTCTGGTCTCGACCGCTTGGTGGCGCTCGCGGCCCACTAATGGGTCGCGCCCCACCGGTTAAGATGAGAATGGCGGCTCTAGGGTTTGTGATTATGGACAGGGCTTGTCCATCAAGTTTTATAGTCTTTGAAGAGCTCCCAAGATTAGTGCCAGTTAGATGCCCTAGAACAGTGCAAATAATGTTTTAATTTCATCCATATTTCATCCAAAAAACCTTTTCGAGGATGATTATATCACTGGGTTAAATCCACCACTTGTTTTACCTATTTAAGCACCAATTGGCTATTAGCAGACACCGTTCTGTCACGCTTGTTTTCAGGGGTAATTATCCTGTATTAGCTCAAACTACCTCCACAGGTGATGCAGCCCTTTATTGTGAGATCATCACGAGCCCCCCCCCACCTCCAGTTTGTGCATGTGGTGGGTAATTCAATTAAGTGTAGCTCCTCATAGTAGAGCAATTAGAATAATTGCCCATTATGTTACCCTGGCTAATTACGATAAAGAATAAAGCTCTGTTGATTCATTAACCATTATATTTAATTGCACCGGAGGTAAAGTCATTATTTTTTTTGTAAATGGTTAATAATTATCACTGTGCCATTAACCAATTAGACGAAATATATGCTTTATATTAGGGTATATACCTAAGACAAATATCCCCCGTATAGCCTTAACAGACTGTTGGGGAAAGTGCGCTTAGCGAACGCATATGTAGTATGGCATGGCCCCAGAGGGGGTGGGTGGCTAGCGCCACACCTGACCGCCTTTGTCTCCCTAGTGGCATATTTGCACACCATACCAGGTCATCATTTGAGGCTGAATCGACCTAGGAGAGGCAAGGCATCAGTTTAGAAAATAGTCACTGGTGTTGGCGTGAGCGGAAATCGAACTCAGGCAACCGGGTTTGTAGCGCAGCATGCTAACCGCTCCACTATCACGCAGACACACACCCCACCTACATATCTACTCCATCTACCAAGCTGTTGAACTACCACGCTACAGGTCAAAACAAAATAATAATGATATGCACATATACATGGATACTAGGAATGAGTTTCAGATATTCACATTATTTATTTCAGATTTTTAAGGACAATATCTGATATTTTTCGTATTTTCGGACGAATTACATTATGTAATCATATAACAAAAATGAAATCGGCTAATGGCACATGACGCTACTTTTGGCGAGGAAAAGTGAAGCCTTGATGCCTTATTGGTGACTTCACTTGCTATCCCGTTTTCAGATCAATCCGCCTTTTAAAAAAATTTCAAAAGCAGGCCCGATGTAATAATATTCGTGAGATTAATATGAAAATCGGTAACTCATCCCTAACAAAGACCGCTCTCCGCCGTATAGCCTTGACGAACTGTAGGGTCACGTGCCGTTAGCGAGTAGCACCTATACGGAGGCACGCACGGCACACGATAGGGCGGTGTGTCCAGCATCACACCGCCAGTCCACACACACGCACGCGATCATCGATAGCCACAACCGCGCGGCGCTGACGTCCGTCCGTCTCTCGTTCCGGCGCGCAGCCCCGTTCGGCAACGACTCGGGGGTGCGCTTCGACCTGCAGGGCGACGGCCTGGGCCGCTACAACCTGTTCACCTACAAGCAGGTGGGCAAGCGCTACGCCTACACCAAGGTTGGCTACTGGGCCCAGGCCCTGCACCTGGAAACGCACCGCATCCCCTGGGCCAAGACCTCGGTGCCCGTGTCGCAGTGCAGCGACCCGTGCGCCAAGAACGAGATGAAGAGCATGCAGCCCGACAACTGCTGCTGGATCTGCATCCCGTGCCAGCCCTACGAGTTCCTGTACGACGAGTTCACGTGCGTCGAGTGCAAGCCGGGCAGCTGGCCCACCGACGACCAGACGGGCTGCTACGACCTGCCCGAGGAGTACATCAAGTGGGAGGACGCGTGGGCAGTGGTGCCGGTCACCATCTCGTGCCTCGGCATCGTGTGCACGCTGCTGGTGGCCGCCGTCTTCCTCAAGCACAATGACACGCCCATCGTGAAGGCGTCGGGCCGCGAGCTCTGCTACATCCTGCTCTTCGGCGTCTTCATGTGCTACAGCATGACGTTCTTCTTCATCGCCAAGCCGTCGCCGTCCGTATGCACGCTGCGGCGCCTGGGCCTGGGCACGTCGTTCTCCATGTGCTACGCGGCGCTGCTCACCAAGACCAACCGCATCGCGCGCATCTTCAACAGCGTCAAGGAGGGCGCCCAGCGGCTCAAGTTCATCAGCCCCACGTCGCAGGTGCTCATCTGCATGGCGCTCATCTCGTGCCAGGTGCTGTTCATCATCGCGTGGCTGGTGGTGGAGCCGCCCGGCGACCGCAGGGACACCTCGCTGGAGAAGCGCAACGTGGTGACCCTCAAGTGCAACGTGCAGGACTCCAGCATGCTCATCTCGCTGGGCTACGACGTCATCCTGGTGGTGCTGTGCACCGTCTACGCGTTCAAGACGCGCAAGTGCCCGGAGAACTTCAACGAGGCCAAGTTCATCGGGTTCACCATGTACACCACGTGCATCATCTGGCTCGCCTTCCTGCCCATATTCTACGTGACCTCCAGCGACTACAGGGTAAGCGCCGTCGTCGTTGCAGCGCCGCTTGCGTTCGCTGTCCCGCCACCTCCGTGGCATCACGTGGTCGGCCTGGGTCCTGGTGCAAACTGTGAGATGGGCACCCTAACCGGAGGAATTTCTCCCACTTTCCCCCTTGGTTAGACTGGTGCCTGAGCCCCTTCTGCCCGTAGGCCCCGGTGCAGGTGCACGGCCTGCACACTTGATAGCTAAGCCACTGCTGAACGTGTAAATTCTCAGTTTGGCGAATTCAACTTTTGGTAGCTAAGCAGGGGTTGAGCCTGGCTAATGATGGGATGGGAGACTGCCTCGCACGGACAGACTGTCATAGGGCTGTAGGTTTGTCACCTTTTTGTATGCAGAGTGGGTTTTTATGTGTTATCTGGTTTCTACCAACAAGCTAAACATTCACAAAACTGGCCAACCATTGCAACGCAGTGAGTGTTTCCTGGGAAGATAATGGGAATTATTTCGATTATTATTAATAATATAGTATATGCTTTCCTCACACTATCAACCAATGTTTTCCCTATTTAATCCTCTCTCCTGCCCTTGGTATGACACTGACATTGGTCACTCACCCATACTCGCCCATCCGCCCACCCATACACCCACCCATCCATTCACCCACCCATTCACTCACCAACCCACCCACCCACCTGCTCATTCACTGATGCACCCATTCACCAATCTGTTCGGCCACCTACCTGCACATTTACCCATCCACCCGCCCACCCACCCACCCAACCACCCAACCATACACACACCCAATCACGCACTCAACCATGCCCCCAGCCACCCATTCACCCACCCGTTCATCCAACCGTGCATCCACCCATTCACCGCTGTCCCACCGACCCACTCTCCCACCCACTGTCCCACCAACCCACTCTGCCACCCACCCACGGCGGCGTGTCGAGCAGGTGCAGACCACCACGATGTGCGTGTCCGTGAGCCTCAGTGGCTCCGTGGTGCTCGGCTGCCTCTTCGCCCCCAAGGCCCACGTCATCCTCTTCCAGCCGCAGAAGAACGTGGCGAGCCTCCGCGTCGTCACCAACCGGTTCAGCGTCTCGGGCTCCGGCCCGTCCAGCTCGTTCAGTGAGTTACCGCCGCCACCACCACCATATCCGGAGATCCCAAGACACTGCAAGAAACCACAGAGTGGTGGGAGATAGTGAGCGACGCAGTCAGCCGGTGCAAACCTGCCAGACGCTGCTGATTTTATATCGTGACCATCGTTGGCCGCCGCTGCGCGCTTTCACGCTTCAGCACCGAAGTGGTAAAAGTCAGAATTGGTTTTAATGGATTTTATATCATTCGTAATTTCCTACAAATATCATTGTCGCGTGGACACATCGCCGAGTAGAGCGGTGTTACCGTACAGCAGAACGGCGCGACACCCCGTGCTATAAAACAGCGCCGCGGAAGGTGGGTAGTGTTTTTGACACGACGTGCCTGCCTGCTGGGGGTACAGGTAAAGGGGGATGGCCCCTGGCCTCCTGCCGCCGCGCCTGCAGATTGACAGCTGCTGTCGAGAGCCAGGAACGTGAAACTCGCTTGGGAGATCGTGTCAGGAGGCAGCGCCTTGGGTTGACGGTCAAAGCTTGGATGCCACTTCGCTGATGCGTATCTCGTATGCCGCCACACGAGATTGGCCCCCGCACCTCTTGGTGCGAAGAGGAGCCGCCTAGGTGTGATGAATCGCCCCTAGATGAGGCTGATTTCTATTTTTACTCCCCAGTTTGGGTCACTGAGGCGGAGTAAAAGCCTGTGAGGATCAGTCACAAGCGGAGGAAAATGCTTTGGCCTAATTGCCCATTGCAGTAGGTTAATGTCAATTAGCGCTGCTGGCTGGTCACACAAAATCTCCGCATCACAGAGCAACTCGGCTGCAAAATTGTATTATATTAGCCGATTATTATTTTTTGGGTGAACATCTAATGAGCCGTGCATTATTTGGCTGTCTTAACCAATTTCACTGACTCTCCCTAAAACATGTAGGCAGCCTTCTGTGGTGGCTGTGCATCACAGAAGAACCATGCGCTTCTCCAGCCATATATCAATCCAGACGTGAGACATTCACCAACTTTAGGCAGTGCAAAACATCTCAAAACCATCTGATTGAGCCCGGTTTCAGCTGCGTGCAGTCACATTTGAATGTGGATGTTAAAAATCTAAATCCAGTTTCTGAGCCAAGGTTGTGCTGTTGATTCGACATTTATCCTTTGAGTCAAATAATCCGTTATCACAGCACAGTGCTAAGCGACGTTGTGCCGTACAAAGGCAGTGCCTCTTAGAATTGATACAAATACGAAAATACCAGTCTGCTCATCGGATATTAATAATCTTGTTGCATTCGGTAATCGAGCCGAGTGTTAACCTCGCTGTCCTGTTGAAACTCCCTCTTGCAGCTCGTTAAAAACCTGTGGCGTGGGCTATATCGATTTCTCTTACCTGGCTTATTCTGAAGGACGAAGCCTTTACTTGTGCAGGCTGCGACTCGAGTTGTGCTGGTAATTGAGGTGCCGGGACCTACAACGAACCCATTTCCTACGACAAGAAAAATTTAAAGTTAGCTCACCTCTCTGGTTCGCGTGATCACGACTGCCCATGCGTTAATGAGGAAGTGACGTACGTTGCCACTGAAGTCAACAAACAGCTTCAAAGGTGTCACAGTTGTAGCTGGGGAAATGACCCGTGCTCTATATTTAATACCGGCGCATAGCGGCACGCGCCACTCAGGAGCGTGACGAACGCCACGGCGTGATTAAATCGCCACAAACATCCAGTGTCACTTGAAGTAATCGGCATTGCCACGTGGTGCCAACACTCGCAATAAATAGGTGTTGTTCAGTCTGCACGACTATAAGCCATGAGCAATTGCTATTACGGCACAGCGGTAAACACACCAGAGGCCTGCCCCGCTTGCTGTGTGTACCGCGTTTCCGTGAACCACATGAATGCAGTATAATCGGGACGTAAAATTCTGCTCAATACCCCTGCCATTGGGGGGCTACTGGCCAGCCCAAGTCAACCTGGATAACGGCCGTTTACACCAGCAACAATAACATCAGAATGACATTATAACCCACCACACTTTGCTTCCTCGTTTCTATCTACCAATTCAGGGGAAAGGGACCGAAGTCTCCAGGACGACTTTGCGTCTTCACAGGCTCGCCTCAATTCTACGTCAGAATTCAGGGCTGAGCGGATATTTGTCTTTACGGGAAAATTCTGCCGAAATCGTGGAATAATTCCAGCAAACAACTTGGGTTGTCCATCCGTTGCTTTGGGGCACCTTTGCAGCCACTTGTTGCCCCTTGACCCTGGCTCTGAGAGAGATCGAGCCCACTGGAGTCGATTTGCACTCGCTGACCGTGCCCTCAGCGTATCGGTGCCAACTTGCTCACTGCCGGCGCCAGTGGTGCAACGCAAAACCTCCGTTGGCCTCTGAGGCTCAAGCGTCATGTGTATGGACCGGTGCACGGGCTGTAAATGCTGAACGGATGTTTATTAAAGGCATTAAGCTGTGACATATCACGAATGATTATTGATGTTTCCTCCGGGGTGTGTGGTGCAGGCCAAGGCCCTAGCCGAGGGGTGCCTACCGTGTGCAACGGAAAGGAGGTGATCGACTCCACCACCTCGTCACTTTAGTGAAGACCCCAGCTCGCCCTCGACGGGCAGGAAGCACAGCACAACGATCGCTCATCGCGGCCCACCAGAGGTGTCTCGTTTTCCTTGCAGAGCACCTCCATCGCGGCGTGTCGTCGAAATAATAACGGAGTGATCCAAGGATCGTCCTCGAGTTGGTAAGAGATGTCTTTTGGGAAAATTTTCCAGGCTATTCAAAGTCCCGGTTTTTGTCGCATAACTTATAACACACTGCTCTAGACAACAGATTTGCTTGAAATTCTCCCTCTTCCCCTACTGTTAGATATTCTTCTCGTGCCCCGTTGATTATCGTTTGGAGGCGCTGTGGTACAGCATATCTGTTTTCTTAACAAACCCTCCGGTTGTTTCCATGAAGGCCGATATTTTTGCGACTCACAGTTTGGAACCTGTTTTTTTAAGTGCTCAACAATTCAAATAATATAATAGTAAGAAATAACGTAGGCTTAAACATCTTAAATTTTAACAACGCCTTAGTTAACGTGGCGGTAAAGAATAGTAGTACAGTAACTACTGGACACTGCACGGTACATTTTACACAGTACAGTGATTACTGTACTTCGCATGTCGCTCACTTTTTGAGCTTCGCGAAGTTTGAGTTGGAAGTTATTTCCTGTGTTTTGCGACGACACACTGTAGGCGTTTGAGGCGCAGGCTTGCTACTTGAGGACGATCGTGATGGAAAGGTGCCGCGGAACGGAAAAACGTGCGACTGCACCTTGATGGTTTTTGTCAAAGTTACGCGCGTTGCTCGCCGCCAAATTGTGTAAACACGGTCCGAGAATTGCTCTCGAGAGCGGCTGTCGTTTCGGGATAGGCGTGTCGCGCATTCCTCCTCTCCCCTTTGCGACGTTTCGCCTCCCACGTTTTGGAGGCACCAACAGGCTAATGGAACACGGACGGTCCAGCATATTTTTGATCATGCCCACGACGAGGTTCCATTTACTTGAGAATCGTCGGGCATCACCATAACAACGGCCATAACAAACACGACGGGAACACTACTCAGCTGCTGCTTAGCGGCACGGGTTGCAAGGAAACTGAACGCACGGCCCAGCTACGTTGAGTCCAGCTGGGTGCAAAGCGAAGCAATTCTGCCTTTTCTTTGCCCACGCGGGACTTTGCGGATCAGGAATTCCGCAGTTGCAGTAGGAGGAGATTAATGATGCCATGTGTTACTCTCTTGCTGAATTTTGTTGGAATGGTAAGATAAGATGTTTTGGGCAGCAAAGAGGGAGAGCCAAGGGCACGGTTAACGAGGGCGGTTTGTTTCAAGAGGCAAAGCAAAGAAGTCTGGAAGAAATGAGCGGTGTCTTGGAAAAATGAGCGAACCCACAAAAACGCTTCGTCGCCCAGCAAGAAGTCTTGGTGATCGTAAGAAGATGGAGTGAATTGTTAAGTTAATCGGCTGACCATCTGTGGGGAGAAAGATAGAGGTACAAGACGATGGAACGTAGACTGTTCGTGTGTGTCGATGCAGCCTTGATAGGTTATTTGATAAAGATCATGAGGGTTACTGAGTTTTTTCCGGGACACCCCTTCAAAACAAAAGTCATTCAGGGCATCAGGTTTCAACAAGGGCATTTGGTTTAGTCTACTTCAGCTACATTGCCACGAGCAGCAATGTTGTAGTTTGGTAACGTATTTTATTTTACAGCCACGGCATACGGCACCCTACGCCGACGACATCCAACTCTACACCTCACCCGACAACACAAGCAACCTAGAATCCTGCACTGCAGCACTAAATAATTGGCTACCGCACAACAAGCCTCTGCTCAACCCTAAAAATAATTCACAATATACCTCAGCACTAGCAAGCACCTCACCAACACTCGGCTCCTCCAACATCTCTGCATCGCCGGCTCTCACATTCCACCCTCAGCTCACCTAAAAATGCTGGGAACAACACTAGACCCCACACTCACTTTCAGCACCCACATAAACATCACCAGATTCTGCAACTACCACCTACGAGCACTGTGGCAAATCCATCCACTAATCTCCACCCAAACAGCACAGACCATCGCCTGCATCCTCATCGCCAGCCGCTTTGACTACAGCCACGCAATACTCACAGGAATCACAAAACAACAGTGTGCCAAACTGCAACGTCTCCAAAACAACCTAGCACGTGCAGTCCTCAACATAAAAGCGAGCGACCAACCGACCACAAAAATCACGGACACTCTACACTGGCTACCCATCCACCAACGCATCACTTAAAAAACAGCAATAATATGCCCCTGCGCTATCCACACAGGACACCCTAAATACCTCGCATCACTACTCCGGCCACTCGCCCCAACACAATCCTGCACTCTACGCAGCTCATCACAGCACCTACTCCACACACCGCGCTCACGCACAACCTTCGCACAACGCGGATTCTCGGTCACGGCACCCACAACCTGGAACAGCCTGTCACATCTATTACGCCTAGCACAGTCCCCCACAACCTTCAAAAAACGTTTAAAAAGTCACCTCTTCACAACAAACCGACTGAGCCAGCCTCCACGCCTCCGAATCAACGGGTGCAACGCGCCCAGAGAATATGCGCGCGTTAAAATTATATATTATTATAAGAAAAGCACAAATCGGAAGCATCGTATCGACTGGTAAGAAATGTAGGCTCAGGCAGAACGCATCGCCAGAAAGATTATGGCCAACCAATGGACAAGACTGGTAGCGGAATTGCAGCGAAAGCAGAGCGTATGCACAATAGTATCGGTTCCTGTGCAGGACCGGGATGCACTGTGGCATTGCAGCACCGAGAGGGGAGGCATGGGGAGGCCTCCGTCGTGCACTCAATAAATAGACGATGGCTGATGATGATGTTATTTGCAAAAAGGCAATTGGCATCCAAGCGAGCTCAAACAGCATAGGATCAATACTCCTATTTGGTTATCAATCTTTAGTTATTGAAGCACAGTTTTTGGTCACCCGTTCACATCTGATCAATAGGAATAAGGAACGCATGGTATCCAGGAATGCAGATCACGTCCAATGTCACCAGCATAGGCTTATGTGGCGGTTTTTGAGAAAATCTTAAAGGGGTTAGTGATACAAATGATTTGAAATGCCATTCGAGTCAACATAAAACTCGATGGCAAGGTCTATTACCATTTCTAAACGAGTGAATCAAGATTATCACCAACGTGGAAGTGTGGAAATTTTGTAAACCGCTTGTCCCATGCAAACACGGTAACATTTTGATACAACTGTCAGAAAGGAAAAGGACACGCGCTTACATTTTTCGCTCTAACGTTTACGTGAACCCTGCCTGGCAAGGAGCGCGACGCACTGGTGAAATTTCGGTGACGGCAGCCCAGTGCTTCCGACAAGAACTCCGCAATAAAGTCGGCACAAGTACCACATTAGCGATAGAATACGGCGTGCCAAATGGCCATCCTGTCTCCAGGTTAGCCGTCATGTTGACGCCAAATCCTGACAGCGTGCCAGGAGGTGGGTGCAGCCTGTTGAAAGAGCCTGTTAGGGATAGAGTAACAAATGATAATCTATATTTTGAAGTCCCCTTACCAGACAGGGTCTCCCTCCGAAGATCGGAACTAATGGCAGATGTTGTGAGAGTGTGCACGCGCGCTCGCGTTGGCCCTGCAGTACAGTACTGGGCGCATTTGGAAGAGGACGGGATACCTGATGATGCACGAAGGATGTGTTTTGATGGATGACTGATGAACGACGCTCATTAAATGACCGATGATGAACGAACGATTGACGGCAGCCGTGAAAAACCCTCACACCAGACCTAATGCCTGAAATGCATTTATCATTGTAATCTCTTGAGGACCACGTAATGCAACATACACACTACATACGCATAATATAATCTGTCTATTTGCCAACGTGTATTGCAGTGAACTCTGCGAATTGTACAACAGGCCACTACCCTTGCAACGTGGCCCAAGCGAGATTTTAAACGTTGCATCACTTAATGGAGTTTAAATGTTTCTAAGGTATTTATAGAGCCGTATCAACATTTGTGCAAGCAAAATGTTGTGATGTCCATTTGAGAATAATGTGAAAGATGTGTGTGTGTGTGTGTGCGATATTGACTGTTTTAATAGGACAGTTACTAATGTTGTGCTAAAGTTTCAGTAATGTAATGTTTTGTACATAAATACATTGGCATTTTATACATAACTTTTTGCTCTATATAATATACTTTATATTGTAAAATGTAGGCTAATATTTATGCATAGCAGTTTTATTAATAGAACAACTTTTTTGACGAGACCGTGCACACAAAACGCTCCCAACCAACTTAAGGGAATGCTGCTGGTCTGTGGTGTTGGAATTCGAAGGAATTGTCATACAAAGTGGTCCATTTGTCGATACCCCGTTAATATATAACGACCCTAGTTCTACTCTCAATAGGCGATTGAATATCATGAAAGCAATGGCTCCATATCCTGCACAAAGTGTATCGGAAGAGGGTTATTTTGCGTTGAGATTGATGTTAGGAGCATTTATAGAGGATTTCAGTTAAAATGTTTGTTCTATAAGTTATTTAAATGGGGTATCTATAAATGGATGGCTTGTCTATAATCCAAGTCCACATTCTTTTCTGCGTTGTTTAATTTCTGTAACAATTCAGCACAAACTTTTAATGACATTCCGCTAACGGTATTTTTTATTTTACGGTTTATTATTAAACAAGGGACTATGAAATACAATTTTATTTCCCAAGCTAGCAAACCTTTCACCCTACTTATTAACACTGCAATAAGATACAAAGCTAGTGTGTGTGAATAGTGGCGAGCACAAGTTAACGTATTGAAACACGCCACAGTCCGCGATAACCGTTGGTGAATCCATTTCTAACATAAACCTCAGTTTGTTGTTTTTTTCAGACTACCGTACAGTGTTTACGATAGTATTTAATATTATTATTTTTGGTTTCTTTGTATCAGGAGTTTAGGAAAATAGCACAACATAAACTTGAGACTTGTTCAAACCTTAGGCGTGTAACTATTCACGCCCGCTTGGCGATTCCACGACTCGCTCTGATTCTCGATCGCTATTCGATCTAAATATTGATCCTTTATCACATCTCTTTTTGTACAGAACTGTATGTCTTGTTTTATTAGCTTAAAGGGGCCACATTGGCATAGAGGGTTGCCACCTGTCGGTTTTATCTTGTTGAAGAAGCTGTCCTCCCTGGAAATCTCTGGACATTTCAGGCTCTGGTTTTTGCAAGTTGTGTAATAATAATACTAATAACACTACTCGAGACATGTAGTGCTTTTTCAGTATTGTGAGATAATCTTCTTCGTCTCGTCATGTGTCCAGGGTTTTTATTTTAACTCAGAAGTGGCAACCCTTTTCGGCTACCATTCGCATGTAATCTGTATACATCGCGATGCACTATTTGCCGATACTCCCGAAATAATTCTGGCGATACACGAACCGCGAGCAGAGGAATCGATGTAAGTCATTGAATAGTTACATGCCTATCAAATTTACGAGCAGTATCCATTTCAAGTTGAGGCCTTTCCTTTTCTTGTGCACTTATTTTATTTTTACAATTACTGTAATCCCCTTTTCTATATTTTTTTAATACAACGGCAGCTGGGTCATGTGGACCATGATGTCATTTTGACAAACCCAGCTTCCCTGTCAGGGGCAATAATAGTGCCAGACGAGCGGCCATGTAAAGCTCACACAATCGGGCTCTTCTCAATAAGAAGGGGACGCCACGAGCTGCCGTGTTAATTTGTGCTGCTTCTCTCCCGCCCATCCTGATTTGTTTCCTCAATCCGGTGGAACAGATGAACCAGTTTAATGATGTTGGGTTTTCACGGCTCGATGTATGAGAATTGCTCCCCATCGCTCTTCTTTTGGGATAGCCGTGTAAACGTTTCGCCTCCACGTTGGAGGCGTCATCAGGCTCCAACGTGGGACGCGAAACGTCGTGAAGGAGAGTGGGTACACGCGACACGGTTATCCCGAAAGAACCAGCGTTGAATGCTCCGAGCCCAACCAGTAGGCCAGTTTGTATGTATGTTTAAAACACAAGGCTAAAAGACACAGGCTCAAAAATCCAGTAAATAAGCCCAATTGTGGTGTGTAGATGGTGGTTTCTGGATAATTGCAGGTAAGACAAGCCAACCTCGAAAAACACTTTGCACGTCTCGCCATTGAAAAACAGCTACTTAGATCAATGGGGCTTAACCAAAATAAACTGACTGATTTTCTTTGGCAGAAAGCAACATGTTATTAACGGTTGGTATGCATTCAGGTTTTTTTCTCTCCAAAAGATGACGACTCATTGCATCTGAGAAGGAGTCTATCATCTGACACCATCGACCACCCAACCTCGGCCAGGCTATTTTCAGCTCCGTAAATCCAACCAAAACATGCAGCAAAAACACCCCACTGCCACCCAACATAGTTTAAATGCTGCGTCTGTGTGCGAGATTACGGCATTCACACGACCCAAACGTTAACCGAGCAGCATCCAGTGCCGATTGCCTCATGTTTACAAGCGATATAGAGCGGACCTACTGAGCAACGCCTTGTCCACCTGGTGATAGGTACTGCAGTGGCCGTTTTGGTTCACTGCTGAGACGCTGTCCTTGACAAGTGATCACCATGCAAAAATATTCCAAGCACAGAAGCCAAGGCGCATGTGTGATATCATTATACCACCGTCGTTGAGCAAAATAGGTGAAACTGAAAATCAAAATGTAGGGCTCGGCGCCTCCGAATCAACGGGTGCAACGCGCCCGGAGAATATGCGCGCGTTACAAAAATATATTATTATTACTTATATTGTTTAAAGCCAATTACACAGAGCCTATTGAAATGTGATCCGCTGTAATGACCAACAGCGTATTAGTGACTTTAACACGAAGGCTGTCGCGAACCAATGCCATGATTCATAATAGATTTTTTTTTAGGCCAAATCGCGCCAGTGAAATGCCATCACACCGCCGATTTGAGACCCAAAACGGGAGATTTTCACAATTATGCCAATCGCACCATGACGCAAGGTACAACTACCTGTGAAACGTAATGCCACATGTTAGATGTGTGCGGAATGATCCCCAACTTACCGGAGTGGTGAAGCAATAAATATTTGGCGCAGTGTTTATAATTGGCGCGTTTTAATTGTCACATTACTCACGTGATGTGCCCAAAATTCAATCAGGAATCAGTGTATTAACAGATACCTTGTGTTATATTTCTGTTCCAAAACAATGGACCTAATTACCCGTCCTTAATCCTTTAGTCAAATTGTAGCACCACCTGTACAGGTGTAAAATATTGATTAATAATTGTATTGTTTCAAACGGGGACAGAGTGGAGATGGATAAGCAGCAGATGGTTGCGCTGAAGTTTTTCAGTCCAACTTTTATAGCATCCGGTTGTGTTGCCATGTTTTTTAAGTACTGTATCACTTTAAACCCTCTACATTGTTTTAATTGGCTGGCGAGAGTGTGCACCCTGTATACTGGACGCATGCAGCTGTCTGCAACAAGGCTGCAACATTGCAGCGTGGCCAAGAGTGACTGTGGGGTTTGCAAAGTATTAATGGGCACATGGCACAAACCATTTCACGATGTATTGACCATTGGCAACACGATTCGGTCTATAGTGCACATCGTAAGTGGTGGCAACACGCCTCAAAAATGCATCTCTCTTCATCCGTATCATCTCTCACAACAATACACTGTTACAATCCAGAGGTGGTTGGGTGCCGGGATGGAACCACTGAGATCCTGGGTTGGAATCCAGGCAGCTGCCTGCAGTTAGACGCTTCTGGAAAGTATGGGGAGCTGATGATTTCGGTCACCAACGGCTGCACAAAACCCCTTTGATTCGAAATTTGATTCTGCACGTAACGTTGCTAAATTCCAGCTCGTAGAAGTAATGTATGGGCTTGACTTGTCATGCGATGATCACCACTCTTGGTGGCAAATTGCTGCCCCCTACTTAGTACACAAGCTGTCAATTAAAGAGGATCTCAGAGCTAGTTCTGTGATAGCCGCTTCCGTGGGCCATTCTCCAACACGGTGGGTTGTGCTGCTCCGCGAGAAATCCGAAGGGAGTCTGCGTCTCATGATCCGACACTGCAACTGCATTGGCCAACTTTAAGGGTACAAGTGTATCACAAGGGTTTTTTTAAAATCTTTGTATGATGCTTTCAAACTCCACAACCTCAAGAAAGCTAAGCCACCACCATCCCACAATGTTATTGGATGTAAACGGTACTGTAATTCAGTGCTTGATGGTACTTATTACCTTAACTATAACTCTTGAAGTCATTGATGTTTTTTCTCTTAACGAACAACGTAGCACAGATGTACAACTGTACTTTCTAATAAAAGTTGAAAAATACAAATGCGATTTGAGGGCCGTGTGGAACGTCCATTCTCCGCGTTGCGAATAAATTACGCACTTTCTTCAAAACCCTAAAAAATAATTCACAATATACCTCAGCACTGGCAAGGGCCTCGCCAACACTCAGCTCCTCCAACATCTCTGCATCGCCGGCTCTCACATTGTACCCTCAGCTCACCTGAACATTCTGGGAACACTAGACCCCACATTCACTTTCAGCACCCACATCAACAACATCACCAGATCCTGCAACTACCACCTTACGAGCACTGTGGCAAATCCATCCACTAATCTCCACCCAAACAGCACAGACCATCGCCTGCATCCTCATCGCCAGCCGCTTGGACTACTGCAACGCTATACTCACAGGAATCATGAAACAACAGTGCGCCAAACTGCAACATCTCCAAAAACAACATAGCATGTGCAGTCCTCAACATCATTAAAAAAATGTGTTCCATTGCTTTACTTATTTATTTACTTTTCATTGTTGACATGCCGTTCTCTTCGCGGCCCTTGTGCAGCGCTTTGTGACCCTCGGGTGAAAGGTGCTATATAAAACGCTATTATTATTATTATCAAAGCGAGCGACCAACCAACAACAAAATGCACGGACACGCGACACTGGCTACCCATCCACCAACGCATCACTTACAAAACAGCAATAATATGCCACCGCGCTATCCACACAGGACCTCCTAAATACCTCGCATCACTGCTCGCCCCAACACAATCCTGCACACTCCGCAGCCCATGACAGCACCTACTCCACACACCGCTCTCACGCACAACCTTCGCAGAACGCCGATTCTGGGTCACGGCACCCACACCCTGGAACAGCCTCCCACATCTATTGCGCCTAACACAGTACCCCACAACCTTCAAAAAACGTTTAAAAAGTCACCTCTTCACCGACTCATAACAAACCGACTGAGCCAGGCTCCGGCGCCTCCGAATCAACGGGTGTAACGCGCCTGGAGAAAATCCCCGCGTTACAAATAGATATTATTATTATTATAAAACTGCTACCCCCAATGAAGTGGCCATTGACAGCAAAAGCACGCGGAAAACTTCTTCACCTAAAAGACCCAATTCACCAAGCTCGTCGTAAATAGCTCGTATCATATATCTGCCTCATGTTTACACAAGCATTTCCTACATTTCACACGGCATCGCAAGGGTTGGGCTTCAGAGAAATCTCTCTCAACGTCACCGAAACCAGGACAGTTAATGAGTTTCAGACATAAAGGCTGCAGAGCAGCTCTGTGGCTGCGAGGTAACGTTTATCAAAGAGTTCCAAGCACCAGTTTCACGGAGTGCCTATGTGGCTCGGTGGTATGAGTGCTTGTGCTCTCGACTACGAGGTCTGGATTCAAATCCAGAGTCCTCCACTAATTTATTTTTCAAAGAGTTTATTGAGAGCGCGGGGAGATCCCTGTGAGGCGCAGAGACGGCTGCGGTGTAAGTGCCGAGTCTCTACTTCTCAGTGTTCAGAGCCCGTGCAATCATATTGTACTATAAGCGTGGTGAGGTCACGTTTAACATATAGTTCCGAGTACAATCTAGTTCCTATGCCGATATGGCTCAGGGGGTTTGCCCGCCTGAGCGGACAAGCCGCTCAGCGGCTTGTCTGCTTAGCTTAGAGGGCAAATGAACGCCTCACTGAGGACGTGAGTTCGAATCCAGGATTCGAGCCACATCGGCATAGGGAACTAGATAAGACTCGGAACTATATGATGAACGTGACCTCACAGCACTTATATTACAAGATTATTCCACCGGCTCTGGAACACTGAGAAGTAGAGACTCTCGGCTCTTAGACCGCAGCCGGCTCTGCTGCTCACAGGGATCTCCCCGCGCTTTCAATAAACTCTTTTAAAACTGCACTAGGTTGTGGGTTCGAATCCAGCATGCTTCATTTTATTTTTTATTCATTTAAACAACTTCACGTTCGGGTTGATATCTAGCATGTTTTCCAGCATCATCCTCCTTTTTAATGATGATCTTAATATAGGACCTTTCACGCACAGAGTTAAATATTGAACTGGAGAGAGGGAGCGCTCGTGACACTCAGTCGAGTCGAGATGACAAAGGCTA
>JAZEWU010000013.1:3750658-3782175 GCA_036362915.1 Geotria australis
AAATCCTCACTATGCTCGGCCGAGATATCGCTTGCATTGGCCCAGGCACTGAACACACACACGCACATCCTTACAATTCTCATTTCTAAAAAGATTTGTGTTCCTTATCAAGGAACGCCGGGGTGGGTGGGGCGGTACTTTTAGCGGTCAATCGCGCACTGTGCTACCAACCCCATCGGCCTGAGTTTGATGCCGGGCCACAACTGATGCGCCGCGTGAGATCTCAACCGGTCCTGGGAGTTTGACCCTTTCACCAACGCGCACTGACCAGCATGGTGACGTACGGTCAAACAAGGCCCATTCCAGAAAAGGTTTGGGGAGGCCCTTCGATGCAACACTGGCTTGACAAGAGGCTGTATATATATATCAAAAAAAATGCAACACAAAACCTTGTGTACCTGTAACCCGCCCAACATGTTTATCGGTGGGTGTTTATCAGAGATGGGACGTCCCCTAGTGGGCAACAGCACGAGCTGGAACAAACCAAGAGTTAGAGGAGAGCTACCCGCCGTGGCCGGGCGAGTCGACGCGGCGTTGCCAACGGAGGTGTAGGAGTCGCATTGGGAGGGGAGGAAGCGGAAGGGAAGGGCGACGATGGCGATTTAGGTCGTGGGTTTCGCGGGTGCAGTGGCGACGGCGGCAACTGCGTCCGTGTCGTGGGCAGCTTCTCGCACGAGCGGGATGATGCAGATGCTGTTCTTCGCCTCCTTTAACCTCCACCAGCGGCCGAGCCTGCGCCACGACGGACACACGGATCGCGCGGCGGTCTCACGTCGCGGACGGGGAGAAACGCGACGACGACGTTCGGGCATTGCGAGTTGTAATAAAAACGCGCGAGGGTCTTCCCGGCGGCTCAGAAGTCAGAGTTCAGAGCTGGCACTGGCTGAGAATATGGTTTCAAATCTGGGTTTGAGTTGCCTGCGATTAAACCCGTCTTTTTTTTGTCTGTATCGCGAGTGTAAAGTCACAATTTAACATGTAGGCTTTCGCGATCAATATTATGATGCGTGACTGATTGTTTTTGGTCAGTCACAACCTATGAATAGACTCGACTCCCACAAGAATGTAGAATTTTCACCACTGGTTCAGGACTGTAATCAGATGAACACTGCCTCATTGCTCACTATACCAGAAAATAATTGAATCTGAATCTTTTTCACGTGTCAGGGTACATTGTTCTGAAATATACCCAGAGATACGACATGACGCTTTAAGGCACAATGATAAAATGGGTTAAAATAAGGGACGTCGGCATGAGAACACATATGGTTACTGTACATTCACATCCAACCGAACTACGGCAAGAATATGAGAGCCCGGGGGAGGGGTACTGGGAGAATTACAAATGCCTCCTCCACCCCCCCCCCATCTGAATCCTGCCAATGCTAATCCGCACGAGGAGCTACCGATCGGCGTCTGGAGGAGCTGGTGCTTGAGTGGGATTGTAAATCGAACTCTAGATGTAATCACCCGCACCCTTCCTTCCTCCCCAAGTGTAATGACGCCAGAAAATACTTCCTTGAAATTCTATACGTAAGAGAGTTCGTTATTTATTATGGTCATCGTTAACTGATTGTAGCTACTCAGACGTACGTCAATACAGTCCCACAAAGAGCTTGCAAGCTCACTGGGTATTTTTCTGCTGTAATAATAAACATCTGTAATAGTAAACACAATCGTCGTCCATCGTGTACGTGCGTGCTGTATGCGGGGGGTGGCGGAGTCGTGTTTTAGCACGCCGTCCTACAAAGTCACCAACCCGAGTTTTATTCCCATCCGCGGCTAAAATCAGTGGGAGTGATATCTTAAATGGTCCCAGGCCTCCGCTCGGTTTGGTCAACCCTAAATGAGCACCTGCTGCGGGGGTGAGAAGATTGACGCTGGGGAGACAAAGGCGGCCGGGTGTGGATCTGGTCACACCAACCGCTGTATATGCGCCCTGCCGCCCTTAACAGCCGCACTCTAACAAAACCGGTTCCAAGCAGTCTACGCAGGATAAACAGGGGATCTTTGTCTTCGCATGTAGTACGGTGTACTGTCCAGAGGGTTTACACCGCACCAATACTGTAAGCCCTTTTAAGTGGCTGGTAAAAGGTGCATTCCCAGAGCCTGCGTGTACAGCCATACATAATTAATGCACCGTGGATTCTAAAAGCGAGGTGAGCTGTAGGCCGAGGGCGGAGGTCACTTTCCCCATTGCAGGTCTCGAGACCCGGCAGAAATATAAATATTAAAACAAATACGCGATGAGTGTTACACCTGTGATGATTTTGAAGGTAAATACAGGAACGCGCCGAGCGGCGCCGGCGGTGGTGGTGGCGGCACCGAGCCGAGAACCCCAGGCGACCCGAGTTTGATTGCCGACAACGGCTGTCGTCAGCCACTCCTCCCTGCTAAGTGTCCCCCCCCCTCCCGGGGCAGTGTGTGGCAGGGTGGCGCAGTGGTAACATCCGCGCCTCACAGACAGAATGGTCCTGCCCGAGCAGGTTCGATCCCTGCCTTGGGGGCGCCTTTCTGCGTGGAGTTTGTGTGTTCTCCCCCTGTTCTGCGTGGGTTTCCTCCGGGCTCTCCGGTTTCCTCGCACAACTTAAAAAAATACTCATTAATTAATTGACCGATAACATCCTTCTTCTTCTTTGCGATTCTTCGAAGCACGATGGCTAGCTTCTGGACATCGTTGTCTTTCAGCTTGGCTTCGAAGTGTTTGGTAGAATTCGCAGGCAATACCAAGTACTACCTGACAGGGATCGCGACGTGAACGCTTCTACCTTGACCCCCGATAACATCCTAATATATAGGAAGCGGTGCGTGGCAATATGGTGCCGGCAAACCGCCTGGCTGCCTCCTCAGCCTCTCTGCGCTTTCCTCGCGCCTCGGAGTCGTTCTCTCGTCGAACGAGTACCTTCGACAGTGAATGAATATGTGCGCGTTATAAATGTAAAATCATTATTATAATCAAGCGTTGGGCACGGTAAGCGCCGTGCTGTGCCGTGTATGGCCGAGGCGGTGCGAGGCGGTGCGAGCTGGCGGGCGGCGTGGCGGGTACCTGTGCTCTTGTCCCACGCCGGCCACGAGGAAGGAGCCGCAGCTGGAGAAGGCGAGGGCATTGATGAAGCCGCTCTGCAAGGAGGGAGGCGAGACAGCGCGCGTCACGATGCGCCGCCTGCGCCACGTCTCCACCACCGCCGCTGAGCTGGCACGCCGCCGCCGGCAAACACGGGGGCGGTGCGGCTTCACGTACACTTTAGAAACGGTAACTCAGGTGTTCGCCCAAAAAAAGTTATTTTGCCCCTTGATTTATTGGATGTTGAGATGTTTATTATTACGGCAGAAAGTAGCCGGTGAGCTTGCAAGCTCTTCACACAATTCCCGCGATGCAAACAACATTTCCTGCAACACAAACTAAATTTGAACTAACAAACAAAATAGCAGCAGCAGCAGTTGCAACTCAAACGCACTCAGTCAAGTTGTCTGTGTGCGTTTGAAGTGCAATACGATCATTCAGCAAGTCATTATCATAATGGCTCATGGTCTATCCACTGCTGGATGAAGGTCCTGAGATGCTTGTGATCCATCTCACGTCCACACACAAAGCCGGTCTCATCGCTCGTCCTCTCGGTCGTGTTCCGCCCCGCCTGCGGCTGCCATGCTGTGACCCGTCTCATCCTTCAATCATAATCACTGAGCCCACCGTGACATCTATGATTTTGTGTTTGTGCCTTGAACTTGTGTGTCGCTATCTCGGTGCATTTACAAACATGCACGTAACGTATTCACGCTTCTGTACTGCTTTTGTATGTAGCTCTGCACAGTTTTAACAACATTGAACTTATTCACGGGACAAGGCAAGCGCTTGACACGTCCGTGAGTATGTTTGCGCCATGACCATCCCCGCACGAACTAATAGGTTGGACCGTCTGAGCTCGCATAGCATTTCCCCCTGATCACGACGGCACAATTAATTTGTTCCTATCCGAATTCAAGTCCTAATTGGTTGGGATACTGTGCCCCAATTATAACGGCTGCTTCATTACTATACCGACGATTACCAGGGACCTCTCACGGGTACGTCTCAAACTGCAAATCCTGTCCCCGCTGACAAACCCCGCCCCGGCTTACCAGTGGCACGGCGAAGAGCGGCTCCAGCGACTTGAAGTTCGCGCCGCATTTCCACAGTCGTACGTGCCCGTCGTGCGATCCTGCAGCCAGAGACACGCCGGCGTGAGACACGCGACCTTCCTTGACCACAGTCGCGAGCAGCTCCTGTAAACAATCCTACCCCCTGTCCCAAAGTCATTCAACTGCCGACAACAATTTACGTCGCTCGGGGTGAGCGAGCGTGCCAGACTTTGTTTACCCATGGCAAGGCCATCTACATAAACACGCAAACCCATGCTCGATTCGGCCGATTCACAGTGGCAGGTTGCTCTCTCCTTTGCTGCCTCGCAAGGTCTCGAAATGCCCATCCATTCCTCCCCCGTGCTGGCCCCCCACCCCCGATTCCAAATGAAGTTTAAGACCTTCCTCTACTGTTAAGCCTCTTACAGATTATTTCCGCGAGGCGTCTATTTTGTACAGTCGGCATTTAAATCCCCTCAAAATACAAACCGCGGCTGTACCGTATCTCTTTTCTTTCAAGGGGAAAAGAAAAGAAAAACAGTATGCCGTGGAACGAGCGAGAAAAAACACAACAGCCGCCTTTTGCCAATAAGTGGCGATGACGTCACCACGGCAACTGTGCCAGGCTAGGTGCACTTTGAGGCAACGTGAAGATCTATATGCTGTGGGTTAACCGAGATAACCGACAGACGAAAAATACATACGCAGCACACTTTTTAAAAGGTGGCCATCGTGACGCCAGAACAACCGCGGGAACAACAAACTTTGCACAGAAAGAAAACCTCAACGAAGCTTCTGAAACACAAAATACGATTAACCAATTAGCTGCAACGCATTCAGATACAGACGATTTCACAGTTAATTAAATGTGGCGTTAACCTCAGCATTTTATCCGTGTAGCAATGATTAACTAAATAAAAACATCCCCTCCTGCGCCTCGTTACGGAAGAAACCGACGCGTCTATGCGTTTTTTTGCGGCGTTGCGTGGGACGGCGCCGCTAGATTTGCATACTAAATTAGGTCGTTTGCTACGCGAGGGCCAGATTAAAAACCCGCCCGTCTTGTACAACTGGTTCCCACGGCAGCTCGGTGGCTCAGCGGTGGAGCGAGCGGCTTGCATTGGGAACGTTACAAGTTCGATACCTGTTTTGGGACTCACTTGGTGCGGCAATCCTCTGGGGTCAATAACAGGAGAAGCACTTTGTAAGGGAAGTTAACAGCGATTGTTCTTCGGGTAGCCTCGCCTCTGCCAAAAGAATGTTCCATTTCCAAGGCTGGCTCAGGGCTGTAAACCGGAGATGAGCCCCATCTCAATGCTCACCCAAGCAAGAAATTACTTGATTTATTGAGCGCATGGGCCCAACAAAAAAACAAAAACCCACTGTCTTGTTACAAAGGGCTCCTCATCAGACGGTGGCAACAGCAGACCCACTCTTATTAGCGCCAATGCTAATAAGGCTGGTGGCAGGGTGGCGCAGTGGTAACATCTGCACCTCACAGAAAGAAGGTCCTGCGTGAGGCAGTTCGATTCCCGCCTTGAGCACCTTTCTGTGTGGAGTTTGTGTATACTTCCCCTGTGTTCTGTGTGGGTTTCCTCCGGGATCTCCGGTTTCCTCCCAGAGCTAAAAAAAACAACCAATAATTAATTGCCCGATAACATCGCAATATAGGACGCAGTGTCTGCCAAGTTGGCGTCGGTTAACCACGTGGCTTGACTCCCCACCCCCTACAGGTTACCTCGTGCCTCTTCGAATGAATACCTTCGAAAGTGAATATACGCCACGCTTTATAAATTGTATTTTTATTTTAAAACGGTAACGGAGCGAGTCGTGTGAGTTGTAACGGCGCCGCGCAACTCCCCGCGGCCAGGAGCGGCCGCTGCACTCGCCGCATCGTGACAGAAAGAAGCGATTCCCCCAATTGATTCCAGACAATGAATCGCAACAACTGTTCGATCGTCGTGGGCAGACGGGGAAATCGTTACTCTTTTGCTGTACGCAGACACGAAATAAGAGGCCAGGCAATGCGTTCAACTCGGCCTCAGATTATCGGCTATACAAAGGCGGCCGGCCTTGGTGTGCTGGCGACACCACCCCGTGGGGCGCCGTGCCGGCCTTCATAGCTCGCTCGCTAACTGCACTTGCCCGGCCAAAGATGACATTACCGACTTGGTTTTGTTTACTGCATGCTGTGTGTGTGTGTGGCTATTGGCTCAGCAGTCCAATCGGCAAGGAACATTCTTTGCCACGGATGTCACGATGGTATCAAGGCATCGATGATGACGTTGCTTCAGGTGCCGACCGCAGAACCCAGCGGTGCTTTACGACCAACCGTCGGGACTCGAAAATAATATAATAGGGTTACCGGGACGGCCGTCGTAAGTCCGGGTCGTTATAAGTCGCATATAGTGTAATAATAATAATTTTACATTTATAACGTGCACATATTCGTTCAATGTCGAATATATTCATTAGACGAGAGAGGGACTCAGAGGCGCAAGGAAAGCACAGAGAGGCGGAGGAGGCAGCCAGGTGGTTTGCCGGCGCCATATTGCCACACACTGCTTCCTATATATTATCGGCCAACTAATTAATGAGTGTTTGTTTTTTAAGTAAGTCGAGGAGAGACTGTATCTCCAGGGCAACGAGCGCTATAGCGAATCGCCATATTTTGCGGGGTGGCGCTAAGCGGGGTCCGAGTGTGACCGGTAGGCCACACGCACGAGCCAGGGGTCCCCACCTGAGGCCACGACGTCGCTGTTGAGCATGGCAGCCACGGAGGTGATCCACTGCGGCTGCTCCAGGCCGGGCTCTCCCAGCATGCCGTGCGCCTGCTGTACGGTGGCCAGCGGCCTCTTCTTGTGCAGGCCCCAGAGCGCCAGCGAGCTACGCGCGCACACAAGCAGAAAGATTCCCAGACACACCGTCTCACCACATTCACAATCACACACCCTGACTCTTAACGTCATACGAAGATCCCGGTATAGCCTTAACATACTGTAGGGTCAAGTGCTGTTAGCGAGCATCTATACAGGCAAGCACAGCATACGAGGGGCGGGTAGCCAGTAACACGCCCGGCCGCCGTTGTATCCCTAGTGGAGATTTTTTATACACCGCATCAGGTACTCATTTGAGGATGAGTTGACCTAGGGGAGGCCCAGGATCGGTTCAGAAAATCCTCACTGGTGTTGGCCGTGAAGCGGGAATTAAATTCGGGTCATGGCCAGGTTTGTAGCCCAGCGCCCTTACCACTGAGCTACCGCTCCCCACACACACGCAAAGAGATCGCATATTATTAATATTGTTATAATGATGATGTGACCACCGTTGCGTGTAATTTATTAAGACACATTTTTCTACCGTCCTTCTATCAGAATTAACCGGTTGCCAAACGGCACCTTTATTCCAGTCACGACACCTCAGAGCAAAACCGGTACTTAACGTTATTACAGCAAATGGCAGGCCTTAATGGACAAATCACTGCTTTCCTGATTTTCAATCAATCGTGCACCGTAATTACGTACATTAGACGGCGTGTTTTAACGTTCGTTGCTCAATCATCCCTGCACCGTTGGTTCGCAGGCAGCCACCATCGTAATCATCATCGGCGTCCCGCCACACAGCCTGCCTGCCGCCCATTCGGAGCAACGCAAGACGTGTGTGTGTGTGCGCGCGCGGGTCTTGCCGGACAAACGCATTTTCATCGTTTGCCGGTGATAAATGGTGAAGACGTGAAATTATCCGTCCGCTTTTATCGCTGCCTCTTAAAATAATCGGATTACTTTCTGACGAAGCGTTTGCCGCCACGTTGGTAACCGAGGGGCACCAACCCTCGACGATTGAGGAGCGGCTAAATATCTTGATCGGCGCGCACCCTGTAAAGGTGGGGAACGACCGCGGTTTGAACCGCAAGCAGGATCAGTCAGCCCGCGGACGAGCGACGCGTACGAGCGACGCAGACCGGCGCTCACCGAGTCACCGCGAGCAACGTTCCCACAATCGGCCGACTCGCCGGCTCACGGTGAAACGAGGGCACTCACCCGTCGTCCGCTCCCGACACCATGTGCTCCTCATTGATCAGCTGAACGCAGTCGATGGAGCCCCTGCAGGCAGACGACAAAGGGGAAACAAACACTCTCTCCCTGAAAAAGACGATAATCCACGTCGATAATCCGCAAAAAATAAACGACAAATCATTCGGTGTTAAAAGATTCAGGACTCGGTTGTTTTTAGGAAATGTTCCGAAAATGAAAGAGCTTTACACTAATAAGTGACAATGACGAATGAGAGGTCAAATTTGACCCAAACGCGTCTTGTTAATCTACACATGGCTTCGCAGTTTTATATAACCGGCGACTTTCCGAAAGGTTGAGAGCTGATCATTTACAGCCCACTTGTCAATCTAATGCTAGATTGGAAGGTTTTCCCCGACATGTTTGACCATACTTAACCTTGCTGGTCACTGCGGGTCGTTCCCAACCAGTGTTAACCGTGACTGGGATCGCCGGGTTGGCGCGGTACGCTAACCACCGAGCATTGTGCCACCCCTTTTCTGTGGACACCGCATTGATGTGAATAATCAGGCCGATAACTTTCCGATAGTAGAAGCGCCCGGACATGAGTATTATGCCTCTCTCTCTCGGGTAACAGAACACAGAATATCTCCGTAGAGAGCTACTCCTGTCCGTGCTACCGATTGGGTTCAATCACACGTAGCAGCATTCGAACAAAACAGCAACGTGCAGCCTAGGAAATTAGCCCCCACGCCATTCCAACAAAACACCCCCCCCCCCCCGTCCGCATCTAGCAAAAGGCCTACACACATTGATGTGGCCTTGGCGTCAAGACGCTGGGTTCAATGTCCAGTCAATATCCGGGGGCCAAGATGAGCGCAGAGATGCATTTCCCACCGGTGCTTCTTCTTGTTCGAAAACCGTCCGATGCGCTCACTCGGACGCGTATTGGAAACAATCGTTCATTCATTTCGCCTTTTCCGAGCCTGAAGCGCCGCCTCTATAAAATCCACGGTTGCGTCGTACTCAACCGCACCCCGGTAAATTTACAACAGCCGCAGCGCTATTACTGTCAGCTCTCACATTCCACGGGGTCATAGGAGGTAGCAACGGCCCAGGTGAAAGCAAGCGACGAACAATGCTTAACATATATTTTACTGATGTAGGTTTTCACGGCTCGATGTAAGAAAATTGCTCTCCGTAGCTGTTCTTGCGGGATAGCGTTTCAGAATCACCCGATGGCCTCCAACGCGGGAAGCGAAATGTCGCCAGGGAGAGAGAAGGAACACTCGACACAGCTATCCTGAAAGAACAGTTATGGAGAGCAATTCTCAAGTGTATGTATAATAAAATATATTTAACGCAAACCTACGTAGAGAGCGGGGATGAAAGTGTAAAATGTGTCGCATTTTACTTTGCCTTAAAGTAACCGTTTTACTTGCAGGCGTGTTTGTGGTCACATGGGAACCAAGTCCCTCGACGAGTGAGGAGCAGCCGATCATGGAAACAGCAGACATCTAAATATAACCGTTATTCACAAGCACGGTCACGACGCAACCCGGCCAATTGCGAGTTACGGTTTTTCATGAACTTTTCTCTCCTCTATAAACGGTGGCCTCTCTACTGTAGCCGATGACGTGCAGTATACGTGGTTGTCGCCAGTCAAATCCTGTAGATAAATAAAATCCGCGCACGACATAAACCCAACATAAAGCCTGAGAGCTGCAGCCCAATCCTTGGGGAAGGCGAAGCTGTCAAATTAAAATCTTCCTGAGCAGAATTTTTTTCTTCCCCTTTCCGAAATCGATAGTACTCATAAACCGGCGCAGCTATGGCCGGGGCGCGCTAATTCGGTTTGGGAGAAATATATTTATTATTTCGATGAGAGTCGCGCAGAATGTCTGCCACGAGAACTCAAATATTAGGAGCCAATTTTACGAGTGATGGGTTCAGACAGCGACCCAAACAATCACACTCAAGGTCAATCTGCGGCAACAAAAATGCCGCTTTGAACTGGCAAGAGGATCGCCCATCATCCCCCCTGGGGTGAGAATTCTGCGCCAGGACGAAACTCATCGCAGGGAAAGCCGCCTCATTCTTCGGCCCGATTGGAGGCAGAGCGCAAACATCAGACATGTAGCGATTCACCTTCAGAGGTTTGATTGGTCCTTCGTGCGCATGTAGGAAAATCACGATACAAAAAAAGAACGTGTAAGAATTGACGACAGCAATAATAGCAATGGCTTCATACAGCCTTCATCCAGCAGTGGATTAATGTGGCTGCTGTTGCCGCTGATGAGGAGTTGAAATGTACTGCCCCCCCCCCACCAACACGCGGATTCAGTGACTGATTACGGTTCGGGGTCGTGATTCAATTAAATCTTTTGTTTCGGTCTCAGTTTGACCGTTCCTAGTCAGGATCCCGCTCGTTTGTACGATCACGTTTGCGATTTCTCCACGCACAATTCCACACCCGCATCGTGCATGTAAGAATAGATTTTCATTCAAGAGTCATTACTTGCCTAGTGGGCACACGCAGTGTTTACGTAGCGTCTCAGTGGAGACGGCGGCTCAAGTCATTCTCCCTGCAATAATTCCAGTCACTTTTTTGAGTCACATTAGTCCTCGAGCTTCTGAATGATATTTCGCCGTCTAAGTGAAAAGCACAGCCCGCACTCCACACGCTCCGCCAAATCGTGTTTTCGTGCTCTCTGATAAAAGCCTTCAACGCTGGCAGACAGACTTCGGACAGAATAACTGCAAAAATAAATACATCTCTCCGGCGTAAACAGAAAAGATACCACGGCGCCGGTTGTTGCGGCTATCCTGTACGGCTCCCCTTAAAGCGCTTTCAGCTCATACGGCATTACGTCCCGTCGAAAAGGTGGCGGGGTACACGCGGCGAAACACCAGGCGTTATCCGACAAGAACGCATCGGAGGGAAAATCGGACAAATTCGCGAGCGTGGAACGACGCGCAGCCGCCCCCTCGCGCCTCGCGGCTCTACCAGGACGCGACGCCGAGCGCCTCGTGTAGATCGCGCGCGATCACCCCTCGGCATACCCGCCCCACAACAATACGGGCAACCTTTACGGCGCCCTCTAAATTATTCACGTGTCTCGCAGGCCGCCTCCACCTCCGCCGCGGCGGCGTCGTGCAATATTAATCCGCAGCGTGACGCCGCGGAGCGACGCCGGGATGGGGGGGGGGGGCCTCGCGCAGGTGTGAACTCTTGACTCGCCTACACGATCCGCAATCTGCCGAGGGCCGACAACAAAGCCGCGTGGCGTTAGGCGCCCGCGATCCGGCCGCGTGGCTCGGCGGGTAGAGCGAGCGGCTCGCAATCGTAAGTTTGAAACCCGGTCCGGCGTTGCGTGGAAGGCGACGGTGGTTGTGCGATGGACAGGCTTGCCCCCCCCGCCCCCACACACCGCAATAGGAATGAGGAATTTTCACCACCGGCTCACGGCTGTAAACGGGAGATGAGCAACGCCTCAATGCTCATTTGAGCAGACAAGGGGAGAACATGCAAGCTCCAGACAGAAAAGCACCGAGTCGGTGGATGAACCAGGGGCCTTCTTGCTGCGAAGCAGCAGCGCCACTCACCGTGCAACCGTGCCGCCACCCTAACTCCGTACAAACTAGAATATTCCTTCACTTTGTAACCTTACCAAAGGAATATTCAATCTCAATTCATTCTCACGCCTAAACCAACAACAAAGGCTCTGCAATGGAGTGTTCATCAATTTCTTTTGGCATCCGCACACGCGACTCTACGACAGCCGCACGGAAACACCGGAGAGATCCCGGGTCGTGCGCGCGTCTGAATGTCAGCTCTCACGACAAGAAAACAACAAATGTGTTTCATTATGGCGGGGATGGCGAGGGCGCGCGATAGTGTCAACGAAACCCGAGCGGAACGGACAGTGACGGGATGGGAGGCAGCCGCCCAGCGCGCGACGCGGCGATGCCTCAAATGCCGCGGCTCGCGATCGCAGGAGCTGGGGGGCACGAGGGGGTGGGGAGTAAAGACGACACCACCCACCACCCACCCTCCCCCGACCCGTGTACACACACACACACGCTCAATCCACTGGCAGATGACGGCTTACCGATACCACGCGGGTCACGGTGAGCATGGGTTCGGCCAAGACTGGGAGCGTAGGAGTGCGGTACAACTGGATTTTTTTCGAGCAGTACGGACGCCAGAGCGCAAGAGAACAGTATTATAATGGATTTGGCTTCCGTACCCCGCGCACAGCCACACAGCCTGCGCCACTTGTTATGCACGGTCGCTGACCAATCACAAGTTCGAACCCGGCTCAACGGCGTCTGAGATCTGAGCTTCCAAAAGTGACCCGAGCAAGGGCAACGTGTGACGACGTATATAAATTGTGACACCATTGCCGCATCCGGGGGGTACAATTCGATAATTTTTCACGAGTAAAATTCACGAGCTGCGCCGGGAGCGGTTACAGAAGCAGATGCCGCCGAGCGCACGATAAGATTATTTTTTACGGCGGGTTGCACTGAATGATTTTAATAAAACATAAGAGGCAGCCTCTGAAAGTGGTTTGCAGCGTGTGCTACCGAGCAAGTCACAACGCAGGTCAAACAGAGAGCACAGCCTGTGTTTGCCCCCATCACGAGCTCGCGAGCAAAGGACCCGGAAGCATCGGTAATCAAGGAGGGAGCCCCGCAGGCTCAACCGCGGTTCAAATCGCTCGTCAATTTCACAGCCAATTGTTGCCCAAAGTAACCCCCCCGGATAGCCACAATGATCCCTCCGTATTGATGTAGGTTTCCACGGCTCGATGTATTGCTCTTAAGGGCTGCTCTTTAGTGATAGCGTTCTTCCTCTTGCATTTGTGACGTTTTGCCTCCCACGTCGGAGGCATCATTAAGGCTATGGCAAAAGAGAATCTCTCCAGAACATTTCTAAATTATCCGTCTTCCCTCCTACCGAGGGCTGCCTGGTTGCGGTGGTGGTGACAGGAAAAGGAAACAATAATAGAGAATATAATAATAATAATATATATTTGTATGCGGTGGACTGGCGTCCTATCCTCGGTGTTTCCCTGCCTTGCGCCCTGTGTCTGTCGGGATAGGCTCCGGCTCACCGCGACCCTGTACAGGATTAAGCGGTTTCTGAAAATGGATGGATGGATATATATTTTTTACGCGCGCATATTCTCCGGGCGCGTTGCACCGGTTGATTCGGAGGTGCGGAGCCTGGCTCAGTCGGTTTGTTGCGAGTCGATGAAGAGGTGATAAGCGAGACGACACGAGAGCGACGGCGAGAGCGAGGAGGGCGGGAGCGGGGGCTCGACTCACGAGTGGCCGTGGAACACGAGCTGCGACTCCTCGAGGATCTTCCAGACGCGCACCGAGCGATCGCGCCCGCCCGCCGTCACGCACCGCTCGCGCGCCAGGCAGTCGAGCGCCGTGATGGCGTCCTGGTGCCCAAACCTGCAACCAGGGGGGGGAACAGGTGTTCCATCATCCAACTGCCGCGGTCCAAGCGACGTCAACCGCCTGCGACGACGGGGTGTTGTTCAGCCGGTGGGTGAATAAAGCGCAAGGTGGCGCAGCGGTAACGTAAGCGCCTCGTGGAAAGAAGGCTCTGCCCGAGGCGGTTCGATTCCCGCCTCGAGTGCCTTTCTGTGTGGAGTTCGTGCGTTCTCCCCCTGGTCTGGGTGGGTTTCCTGCAGGTTCTCTGGTTTCAATTCGATTCAACTTTATTGTCAATTCTGCCATATCAACAGGACATATAGAGGATCGAAATGCCGTTTCTCTCAGACCCTGGTGTTGGTATATACATGGACTGGAACACAACAACAAATATTTAAAAATACTAGGATAAAACACTAAATACTAACATTTTTTTTATATTTACAAGTTAAGCTCAGCTGGGGGTCGGGGGGTACAATAACAAGGCACAGATATAGAACAAAAACAATAATTATAACAAATATAGTGCAAACAGAACTAATATAGTGCAGATATAGATGAAAAGATGTGTAAGTAATATGCCATCTACATGCCATAACAAAAAAAAAACACTCCTTCCGCGGGCCCGTTACTCACAGCGTTTCCACGTAGGCCCTCTCGTCGACGTTCCACACCTTAACGGAGCGGTCGTGCGACGCACTGTACAGCTGGTGGGTCCCCTTTCGGAAACACAGACCCTGCGGACGACGGCGCCACAAACAGATCATCGCGTGAATGAACAAACTCACAACCGGCCTGGAGTCCCGCAGTCACTCCAGACTCACCGATTGCATCGCGTATGCATTCTGGCTTGGCGAGTGCCACCACACAATCTACGACCAAATTTCCTCGAATGTCCCGATTTTGTCAAATCTCAGGCGCCAAGCGGGGCTTAGCGTGATTATTGCTTGCATGCCGGCTTAAGCACTACCATACGTAAACCGTAATCGTTTTTACCGAGTTAACGATCCGGCCAAATTTACATTGTGAAATCCTCTACAACACCCAACGTAGCTGAACTAATTAAACTGTCAAGGGTACACGTGCTTAACGAGCCAATTATTATTGTTCCAGCTCAGTCGCCGGTAAGCGGAATAACAATTTGCACAAACAAATTCAGAGTCGACGTTTCATTTTGAAACTGCATCAAGTATCTTCAAGTGGAAACCGAGAAAGTGAAGCCATGTGTTATCGGCTCAAGCCACTAGAGATCCTGATACAGCATCTTATTATCGAAATTTAGTAAACGTCTTTGCATATTTGGGTTCTCGCCAGATATTTGCATTTTTTCCCAGATGCCAAACACTTGTTAATGGATTTGGCCAAACATCGTATTGCAGGAAGGACTATTCTGAAAGACTCTTGAGACTGAGTAAGGCCCTCCCGGCCATTGGGCATTGTTATTATTTTAACAAGATTCGTATCGCACTGCTAATCGTGATATTTAGCCAAACACAAGCTGTTGCAATGACAGCTAATTTAAATGTACCATTAAAACGCCCACATTTTATTTATTTGAGCGTATTTAATTACGACAGAGTAAAACTGGGAGTGCTGTGGCGTGTACAGAATTAGCTCTTTGCTAACAATGCTGCAGGACTTTCTGTCGTAAAAAACACAACTATTTGCGTCGGTGCATCGTGGCCCGCGATGTAATGGGATCGACCGGGATGCCTAGTGCTCAGCAACAACAAGGCAACGCGGCCCATCCACCCGCTCCACTTCTATTTGAATGGAAAGCACGGGGAAAACAAGGCGAGGAAGGCGGGCTGCGGCAAACCGCGCCGGCACAGGGAGGCACCGGTGCGTTCACAGAGCGCCGGCCGTTGCAGTCGCACGAACGGCATGCCACCACCAGACGGCGCCACAGGTCCACTTAGTGGAGCCCCAGCGAGAAATTAACCCACCGGGGGGTCACCGGGATCACAGCCAAGTTCAATTCAATTCAACTTTATTGTCAATCCTGCCATTTGTACAGGACATATAGGGGATGAAAATGCCGTTTCTCTCAGACCCCGGTGTTGGCATATACAAGGAATGGAACACAACAACAAAGGCATAAAAATACTAGGATAAAAATCAGAAATACAAAAAAAAAATCATATTTACAAGTTAAGCTAAGCTGGGGGTCGGGGGGGACAATAACAAGGAATAGATCTAGAACAAAACCTATAATTATAACAATTATAGTGCAAATAGAACTAATATAGTGCGATAACCACTACGCTTCCACAACCCACAGGACACACGCAGCAACGCGCACACACGAGGACGTACCGACACGGCATTGCGATGCCCCTTGAATGTGTGCAGCAGCTGCATGGTGGCGGGGTTCCACAACAGGATGAGAGTCTCCTTGTCGCCCGTTGCCTGAGAAGAGCACACAAACGCACCAGCGTGTGAGCGTGTTCGTCTGCCAGTCATCCTGCCGGCGAGCCCGCGATGCTTCACGAGCCTGGCACAAGCGCCGCGGTGACATCACCGGCACATGGTGGCGAACGTCGGTTCTCGTTGATGTGCGGTTCAATGCTGTCGTGCCAGGATGGTGGCAGCAAGAGGGATCCTGACCCCAGTGTGTGCAGCCTCGGGTTGTTAAACATCTCCAGTCGGGTGACTAAGGCGGCAGGTCAGTGGTGGCCGGCCGCCCTCTCCCCCCGCGTTCTGTGCCAGCCTTGCACAGCCGCTCGCTAGCAGCACTTGCCCCAACAGTCTGTTACGGCTACAGTGGGGATCTCGGTGTGTGTACATACCAGGCATTTGCCATCGGAGGAAATGGCCATGCAGAGGACCTGCTCCGCGTGGCCTTCGCGAGTCCCCTTGTCCTTCTTCTTGACGCCCGGCACTGACAGCACGCGGCGCCCCGACTCTACGTCCCCTGCGCGTCGCGACAGGGAGACGAGAGACAACGGGGGTTACGCGGTTTGAGGACACCGGACTGGTGTTGCCGCCCGGAACGACACGTCTCTCGCTCCGGCCGCGGTCGGGGTGTCCACCGCACGGTCGCCTGACCCGTTACGAGGGGCTCCCGAGTAAAACTGTTTCTCACAAGCCGGACAACCTGATAGTTACAGAGGCCCCGAGTCAATGGTTTCCGCTTTGGAGTGTAATCTGGAGTCGACCGTTGTATTGATTTGTGACCGGAGGGAGCTCCGCAGCAGGTGAATTATAGGTGGGACTAGTGAGGCCTAATTTGCAAAATGAGTGCCCTGTGGCGATAGGTGTTCCCGAGGTCCTTGTTGCTGGCCACTTGGCATTTTGGAGCCTTTGGGCCTGTGCTCAGCAACTGTGATAAGGTATAAAAATTAAGTTTCAAGCCAAGCATGTTAATTATTATAAATACGTTATACAAGTTGTATTGATAGGTTTTATTGAGTGACACGGTGGTACAGCGCTGCGGCCTAACAGCAAAAAGTACCTGGGTTTGATACCCGACTAGGGTGCCTGTGTGTAATTTGCATAACCCCCCTGTGTCGCCAAGTACTCCAGTTTCCTCCCAGTCCAAAAACATGCGACCTGGGTTAATTACCCCACTGACTAAATTGCCCTGCACTGGACTGGCGTCCCAAGCTAGGGATAGCCCTGCCTTGCGACCTGCGTCTACCCGGATATGCTCCGGCTTACCACAACAACCCTAACATGACGAAGCGGGTACCGCTAATGAACATGATACATCAGATATAGTTATGTTAATTCAATAAATTCGGAGTAATAACCCCCGGGCCTCGTGGGCACTGTGGCACGGGGGGTGGCTTACACTTGATGAGGGTGCAGTCCTTGGAGGCGGAGAAGAGGTGCTTGCTGTCGGGAGAGACGACGAGGCACATCACGGGCAGCTGGTGCCCCCGTAGCACGCGCACCGAGCCGGGCTCGGGCAAGCGCAGCTAGCGGAACACCACACGGATGGCACCACACGCCGGGCACACGCACAACACACACCGGAGTGTAAGGGATCAGAGCACATGACGGTGAGCTTTTACTTACGATTCTTTGCAAGTTCTCTCTTGTTAAGGGCAGGATCCTGGTTCAAGCTCCCTCCATCCTGTCTGATTGTGTGCTTTTACTCTTCAATTTATCGTGCACCTAAACCCACCCAAACCTAACCTCCTTCATTTGCAGAGCAGCGCCTTCCTTTTTCTACCTCTTGGTCTTTTCCCCGGCATTCATCTGTCAAATTTCCTCCGGCATGCAATCCTCTCTAACAATAACTTTCACGATGTAACATTCTCAGGCATGATCTAGTCACTGCTGGTTAAAGGTCGGTGTGGGTTGGTGAAGGTGGGAAGTATGGACGCGGGTGCATAGAAGTACGATACAAGAATAGATTTTGCTGCACTGCTGCCCTCTGCTGCCCACCGCATAGCCCTTCTTCGTACCAGGAAAACGGACATCGTGGGGAAACGTGATGGCTGTACGAAGACTTAAAAATGCAATGTGTTTGTAAGGTGTTAAAGGAAGGTAGATGAAAATTCACAAACCTCTTTAGCAATTTGTCGCTGAAGAGTGCCACTTTGTTCCATCTGAAAAACAAACATCCACTTTTAGCCCATTTAGTGGAAAACTTTAACATTGGCTAAGTCACAAAATGCATCGCTCACGCTGTGCATATGCTTTGTTTTTATTTAATTTGAAAATGCACATTTCCATTCCTTTTTGTGCCATCGGCACTATTTCACGAGACAAAATCTGCAATCGGAACACTTGCGAAGAAGTGACGCCCCATCACGTTAGAGAACATCCCGCGAAAGCAGATATCACAGAGCTACCTCCGAGATCTCTCCAAGTGCGGACAGTGGCGAGCGGACTGAGACCACCAACTCACCTTAAGAACAATAATCAGTCACGAACCGAAAATCAGTTACGAATCTTAAGAACCCAGATCGATCGAAGAAGGCCGCCCGAATCTATAGGCCAGGATCTTGGCGGCTCTGAGCCACTCGGCCGTGCGTTGTTAGAGAACATTTACCAGCTCGTCCTGCAGCCGGTCTGCGATGACATCATGACGGAATGCCCGGTCGTCAGCCTTATCTTCCTCTGCACGCACACATACGTACACACGTACACAAAGATCAAGACAAAGATCCCCCGTGTGGCCTTAACAGACTTTAGGGTCAAGTGCCATTAGCGAGCAAATATGAAGGACGACACGGCACACGAGGAGGGGGGTGCCCATAAAAATAACTCTCAATAAACAAACCTATTTTTGCCCCTCTGTTTCAACAAGACAACATGCTCAGCGGTGTCAGCTCCTCGCCCTGGTCCAAGAATCACCTGATCACTTCATCTAAGACAGTCTTACAGCGTTGCTGCCGGCGAGAGGGTTAAACGCTGCGAGCGGTCGGCGGGCAGGAGACACGGTACCTTCTGTTCGCAGCTGCTCCAGGTACAGTTTGGTTAAGCGCAACTTCTTCTCCTGTGCCGTCTCTTCCAGTTCCAGATCATTCTCCTCCTCCTTTTTCTTTCCCCGCTCGCCATCGCTGTGCGCACAGCACACCAAGCCATCATTACACCGCGACAGGGGAAGCGACGGTCTACGACTGCATTTTACGCAGCCCATGGCCAAGGGGGGCCTACCACTGGTAGGAAGCCCGGAAACAATACGCCTAAGTCCATCTTCGATGCAGAAATTGGCACAAGACGGTAATACGTTCGACCTGGAAAGTGTTTACATTTTTAGTGCACTCGGTGAGTTCTGTGGCTAAAAAGGCCTCTTTATACTTGGTTCGCAAGTGTTTTATTTTTGAGAAACGTCAAGGCTGTTTTTCAATGAGAGACCCGCCAAAGGTCCTCTTCGGCCCTCGGTAAGGCAAGGTTCCGCACCTCTGCGTTACGCGTTTGCAACAAATGCCGCCGTTGCGCATTGATTTAAAATTAACCAGTAATAGACCGCTGTTATATGAATATATTGGTTCATCAATTCCAATATATTCTTGTACTCACAACGTACATTGATTCACGTTTAATAAATTACTTCAAACAGATTATGTAACTACTACACACGAGTTGTATTTATACTAACGATGCCTAAGAAGATATCACATACACGACACACACACAACAAACTAAATAATTCGTTCTTGAACTAAATTATGACTGAATACTGATAACGCATGAACCGCACAGAACTTGAACCTTTACATTACCACTGTTAACTTAGCAAGTTCTTGAGCAGTATAAGATCACGTGTATGCATCACGGTGTCCGTGTGTTACGTTGACATCTACTGCTGACAACTCAAAATGAAAACATACCTCTCTTTTTCGGAATCGCTCGAGATCTCCTCATCTTTCTGGATTGTTGGTTTCCTTTTCGTCTTTACGGTTGTTGTTGTTTTGTCATCAGCACCCTGCGCACACAAAGTGGGTCGCTCCGGAAATGCAACAGATATATGGAAGGTGCTCTTTTGGCTCTCACCATGCAAGCATCATCTCTGTGTGATCCACCAACCCCGCCTTGGAGTGGCCTTCTGCGCAATCCTCTAGTCCCAGCTCAAGGACACTGCAATTCATGACCTTATTACCTTTGTGGGGACCTTGTGTCACATCAACACTGGCTGCAATTTGCCACTAAGGGGCTGGGGGTGTCATCGCCACTTGCGGCGCTTGTGTTAAACTGAGGCCACGTGAAGTGGTGAATTTTCAGTGGCAGTTCAAGGGACAGACCCATATGTTACGCGTTAACATGATGGGCGCATGGCAGCTGGATTAGCTGACCTTTCCACTACAATCGCAGATCGCCATTAAGTGGCGGTGACGTCACCACGGCGCATGTGCCAGGCCAGGTGCACCTTGAGGGTCGCTGATAGGAGGTCACGGGACAGACCCAGGTGCCATGCGTTGACTGACTAGGTCACTAAGATGACTGTCACACAATCGCACACCATCTCACCACATTCACAATCACACACCCTGGCTCTTACCGTCATACAAAGGTCCCCGGTATAGCCTTAACAGACTGTGGGGTCAAGTCCTGTTAGCGAGCACATACAACAAAGATCCCCCGTATAGCCTTAACAGACTGTAGGGTCAAGTGCCGTTAGCGAGCACCTATGAAGGTCGATACGGCACACGAGGGGGTGGGTGACCAGCACCACGCCCGGCCGCCTTTGTCTCCCTAGTGATAATGTTTACACACTGCACCAGGTACTCATTTGAGGCTGAGTCGACCTAAGGGAGGCCCAGGACCGGTTCAGAAAATCGTCACCGGTGTCGGCCGTGAGCGGGATTCGAACTCGGGTCGCCAGATCCGTATACCAGTGCGCTAACCACTGGGCCACCGCTCCCCACATACAACGTTCACCATGGCACATGAGGGGATGGGTGGCCAGCACCACGCCCGGTCGTTGGTTTTCTTGTGCCACACTAACTCACTCTCACATCCAATCATCACACGCGAAACATTTTTAAAACGCTGTTTATATTTTATATTAATCCACGTTGCTGATGAAGATGATTTGTTACTTGTGCACCACTGCAAACGCAACATCGCCAAATAATCATTATACAAGCGCTCACTCAAAATTACACTTCATACTTGTTTACACTCACACTTTAATGCACTATTACGCTCCCACTCACCATACATAGAACATACATCTCTGTACTGATGTAGGTTTTCACGGCTCGATTCATGATGGTTGCTCTTCGGAGCTGTTCTTTCGGCATAGCCGTGTCGCCGAGCGCTCTACCTCACGTTTCGCCTCCCACGTTGGAAGCATCATCAGGGAGGTGAAACGTCGCGGGGGAGAGAGAAAAAGCGCTCGACACGGCTATCCCGAAGGAACAACTTTGAAGAGTAACCCATCATATAGACTCTCTCTATCGCGCTCGCTCAGACACGTTTTCATTACCCCGCATTCCAATGGCCTAGCTAGACTGCACGGCACACGCTCACAACACCAGCACTACCACCACGGCAGCCGTACCTTCCTCTTGTTGACGCGGACGGTACCGTTAGTCCGTTCCCTGTCCACCTTCTTCTTGATGAAGAACGACATTGTATGAAGAGGTGATTATGACGATAAAGCAGCTGCTGATAGCGGGGACTGCGGACGAACACGTGGAGGAGGGGCGGCCACGTGGTTCCGGGTTAACCCAGCGCAGCACGATGGCGAGAGACGAGGGTCACACGCCACACGCCCGGACGCGCGCATCAGGAACGCGTTTAGGAAATGTTCCTTCCCACACTGCAGTCGCACAGTGCGCCTCCTATCAGTGTAATTGGGTATTGCAGACGCGGGTAGGTAGGGCATGGGTAGGTAGATAGGCTAACAAATGGGTAAATAGCTTGGACATGGGTAGGTAGATGGGTGAACGAGTGGGTTGATAGCTTGATGAGTGCATAACCGTGTAGATAGGTGGGTTAGTGAATAAATGCTAGAGCGTTATCCAGCAGTGATTTTATGTATTGTTTTTTTGTTAATTCGCACGTTTGTTGTATCGCAGGAATCCGGCTTCTAGAGCTTGCAAGCTCACGGGGAATTTTTCTGCTGTGATAATAAACACATATATCTATCAAATAAATGCTTTTAACAGGTCATAACCACGTTAGGTGATGTTGAAATAGTTGACGTTAAATATAAAAATGCATCTCATCGCTGCCTACAACATGTGTGATTGACATGTTTGTAGATACATGCTCACTCCGCCTTAATTCTAACAGGCTTCGCACGCCAGCCCATTAAGCAAAGCTGGCCACAGAATGTGGGACCCACCGCTATTTTGGAGCCGAATTTAATTTAAAGATATATGTACACGCAGCAGGTAGAGTTTAAACATAATCTGTGATCCATTAAAATGCTCTAGTGGTGTTGGGCCAAAACAAGAATTGGTTCAATATTAACGATAAAGGGACCGAGACAAGTTTCCGTCAGTATAAACACATGCAGTATAAACATATTTATTTACCGTTTCATGGAATACATTTAAAAGACGTATTTCAGTCACAGTCACTATGCTGTACAAACATTTTACAAAATGTTTTAATCACAATAAAATCATTACTCTCAAAAAATAACATTCCGAATTAAGCATTTACAGAGTTTTTTTTCTCATTGAAACAAAACCATTGCATTATAAACCACATTATTTAACCATACCATTACCTATAGTTTTCAAGGCAGTCATTCAGACCATTGAAGGGTGGAGAGCCATTCGACACACTGAAAAGCAACTGTGAAACAAGAGTCTTAGTGCAATGATGGCTGATAGAGTCTTAGCAATACGTTATCTTATATACAATGCAGAAGAAGTTTTCATTTTGGCAAGACAACCAAACTTACTGCTCTGCTTCCGAAGAATTAGCGATCTGACTATATGTCGGCTCTCGTACATCACTGTCAATAAAGATACCGTACTACAACACATCAGCTTTTTACTTTTAGCCACAACACAGCATTGCGCTTTTTATCAAGTGATCCACCCGTGTATGCATGTCCGACTGGAAGGCGCTCCCTCATCTAGTGATGGTGATTTCATAGTCTACCTGTAAATACCCAACGATGCGCACATTTTAAATTCACCCGTCCAACCAACAAGCACCTAGTCAAGTGATTCACGAATTATTCTAAACGTCTGGTAAAGTGTTGAAACGGGCGCGAATTGAAAATTAACGTTGGGAGTGAGACAGAGGTGCCTAGGAGCTGATCCCAGCATCAATATCTAGTGTATTTTCTCGAGCATCCCTTTATATGATGCCTGATGGTTCCACTCCTGTTATGACTTGAACGTTCTGCATTAAGGGCCGTGAAACCTAACAGAAGGTTGAGGGGGGGCAGGTGCGTTAATGTAAAGACACTGAAGGGGGGCAGGTGCAGCCGTCACCACCATGCCGTGGCTTTGCCGTGGTTTCCCACGACGTGAGGTTCTGCACTGGTGACGTGAGATAGAAGCCATCATTACACTTCAGATTGCACGAATGCACTTCAAGAGCAGGCCGCTCACCTAAGTATATGAATAGCATTCACTTAGGGCTATCGAGACTTGGCGTTGTTAATGGATGACTTGACAATGCATTGCCTGGGAAGCTCTCTTTTTAAAGGGGGGGCAGCATATTCAGTGGGCGGTACCCTGGTTCGACTATTTGAAGGGAAGCGCTTGCCTAGACTCAAGTAGACGCCTGGCCATCACCGCTTCGACTAATGCACGAAACGGTTGGTGTGAGTGCACGCAGGCGCACTGCATTCATTCGGGATGGTCCACTGAGTAGCGGCAGTGCAGTGGAATCGTGCAAGGTACTACTACTTCAAACATGAAAGCGAGAAAGTGCATCTCGTGAAACCTGCACTAGCGAGACCCCTTTAAAGATGCCACTCGAAAAAAAGCGTACACCCAGTTGTGTGTCAAATGGGCTGTCTGAAAATATGTTTGTAGCTTTCTTAGTTGGACAAATACTAACCTGGTTCCCTAGTGTCAAAAAAGCGTGCACCTCAGTCATGATAAACGCATTTTGTATGTTCTCTCGTGCACGAATCTTCAAACCTATGACAGAATTTCATGTTGTACTGTATATCACTTTTCATGCAGGCCATCCCCAGGGCGTTTTACAATGAATAAAAAGCCACCACACGATCAATCCAGCTAAAAAATAATCCTACTCAAACACGTCCTCAGATTTGATTATAAAAGGTTCGATTGTGCCAGCAGCAATCCTGATTTCCCGATAGGTGTTAGAACTGAGTTTCAGGAGGCAGGGAGAATAACTTTTGTTGAACAATCTGCGACACTGAGGTCAAGATCGTACCTGCAAAAGTAGTTCTGTTTGGTTGTGACTTCTGTAACTGGATTTCTAGCGTAATCGTTACCAAGTAACACTAAAGCACTTTCCGCATATATAATGGGTATGTAATGATGCACCGATTCAAATAGATTACGACCATAATGCAAGATTTGAATCTTGCACGTACTAATCATTTACATACGATTATAATTCGTTGCGTGTAAATTGGTTCACGTCTGTTTTATTAGCGCTCGATTCAGCTAAAATATACACTGTAGACAGTAATAGATTCTGGAAACAAATCACGATCTGTAAATTCACGTAATCACGACGGTAGCCAAATCGTTACGGGCCTAATTATAATTAACAATAATTTGCAATACTTATCTAAGGGCTGCATTGTAATACTCATACAACATGGAGTAAAACACAGGCCACGGTAGACAGGGGTCCAAACCATCTGACAACCCCGTCGATAGATGGCTGTGAAGCTTGATTCAGAGGGAACCTGCAGGTGTTTGCAGCTGCAGTACAATCATGAGGTGGTTGGGAGGCCCAGGGATATGTTTTAAAAGCATTTGCAATGTTGTGGGGTAGTAAACGTTTAACCATCATTCGATTTTTACAGTACTCTAAATTATTTTAACTCTGTTTTCCTGGGTATAACGCTCAACCTCAATGTTCAATCATCATCAATATATACCGTTTTTAAAGAAGCACTTTAAAAAGTCATTCCAAACAATATAATTGAGTAAAACTGTCTGATTTGAGAAGTCAATTATTCCAAATAACGACTTGCCAAATCATCAAATACCAGTACATAAAACCTACGATCAAACCATGCCAACTCACAGCTTTAGATTCAAGAAAAATGTCCATCACAAAAAATCACCACTATGAAAATACAACAGATAATGGCAAAATAATTCGGCAATAGCGTGCATTGGCATCACGTGACGGCTGGTAGCTGATGCAAGGCTATTTCAGTTAATCAGCAGCAAATGTGTAACAATTACCAGATGTGTTGGAAGCCAAGACACCTTTTGCACTGGCACATCGAAGCCGAACCTGTGTGGGGCCCTCACGGTACGGGCGGTTTTCCACTGCCTTGTTGCTATGCCGAACCAGAACCAAACCGTAATACGCTGGCCTCATAAGACATCTAAATCTGGCTCAGGGGCCAAGCAGGGCCAGGCGCGGGACTAATAACGTGTTCATTACATGTGACGCCAGTCATTCCACTGTGAGAACAGCGTCACCACGTAATCTACATGCGTCTCCATTCATGCATGGCGTGTGACATCAACGGCACGTCTCGGCTTCTGCAATGGAAAAAAACCAACCTGGAGCCTGCAAAAAATCTTCGCTGCGCTGGCTTGGCAGGGACCTGACACGGCTCGGTTGTATGGTGGAAAAAGAGATGTTTAAAGGTCAGAGGAATGAGGGTTCCGTAAAGAGGTGCAAGTCATGAATGACGACACTGCTGCATGCAGTGTTTTTTTGTATTTCTAAATTCCCTTGCCACTCTGGCTGCTCGAGCAAAGGGAAGGACCGATAAAACATTTTCCTAAATCAGTAGCCCATTACTGGTTTTCAGGAAGGCCCGATATGGGTGGGATGTTTGGCCAATTTTAGTACTTTTATTTACACATAATTAATCTACGGCGAAATACTCCTTGAGGTCTCACGGCTCGCTTAAAAAATTCATTTTTGGATGTTCGGCCAATACAAATTTTCAGTTTTTCACGTGTGGCTGGAAACCATATTGCCTAGCAAAAGCCATACATGTGGACGGGATAACGCTCACACAGTTATATCAAGCAACCAACGTTCCATATTATTTCCTACAGGCTACCTGCTGCTGATGGGTGCCACAGCCACAGTATGGCTTCAACTCTACGTGAATAACCACCTCGACGATGCCCGGCTGCTGTTTTAACCTAGAAACATCGAGCCATACTTTGGGATTGTGGTAATCGGCACAGAGAGCAAGCAAGCCATGGGCCCCACAAACTGGACTCTCACCTGCTCACTGCCACCAAGAGTAATGGACAATAAGGACGGAGGTGTAGAAGAGCATGTAAAAACCCTTAGGATGATCTGTTCAGAGAGGGAGCTGAATCGCTTCCGACCAACCACAGGAAGTGTCAGCCCTGACAATAAACAATTATGCAGACTGCCTCGGCTCTTAACAGCCAGTAGGTTATCCACACAGCTGAGAAACGCGCTCACTGCCTCGGTGCGCGTTGGTAAACTACTTGATGAAGCGTAAGTTAGTGGGGCGAATTCTGAACCAGTGGCGTGGCTATTGAGTGGTTCAGCTGGTGCAAACAGCACTGTTGTCCACAGACCACAGAGGCCCTGGCGCAGTGCTATGAAGAGGAAAATTAGCAAAGGGTCTCCATTTCATTCCTTGCACCAGGCCCAATGCCGACTGTGCTGCACCGTTGTTTTCAGTCCAAAAGTTACGGCAAGAGGAGGCCTCAAAAGCAAGCCTGCTTGTGGATCAGTGTCACGTCTGCTGTTGATAGTAAAATGTGCACCGATACATTAATGCAGGCAAAAATGTACACTTCAACATCTCTAAAAATACACAGCCCAAACCGAAACCATAGCTTGTAATGTAGAGTACAGCAATACAAATCTGGTTTTAATTGATGCGTGAGGCAGTAAGGCTCTTTTCGTTGAGTTACGTATATTTTCTACATTAGATATGTCAAATAAAATTATACGTTCCTAGGCTTTAACACACATTTGCAATTAAAGCATTACACAAGGCAATTAAAGCAATGAAAATGCTACGGAGCAAAATTAATAAGGCTTTTTTTTCTTGTTTTCCTGTTTTAAGTTACAACAAATGCACATAATTTAATTAAAACAGTCCAACCTATCCACGTACGACTATATTTAAGATTGGCACAATAAAATCTTAACTTGAAACTTTGTATGATACAGATAGCTTTTGAAAATAACCATGCGAACAGGTCACGGACCAAAAAACTGCCACACAGAGTTTTTTTTTTAAAGCACACAATATTGCACAAAGGCAGATAAGGCAAATCGAGTCTTACGAAGAACTACCGGTTAAAAAAATTAAAACCAGCAAAACCACACCACTCGCCTGTCAATCGACATATCGATGTTAATCGCAGCAGTACAAGGCCCAATCTTAAGTCCAAAAATCAACATATGGAATTGTACTTCCTGTGTTAGAGCCAAATAAATTTCAGTGACAGTAACGAGTAAAATGATTTCAGCATGTTTAAACATGCTGACATGCCAAATACCATGTAATTAACAAAATAAATAAGCAGACAATACATCTCGGTCACATATCCATCTCTTCACATCAAAAATATAAGAAGTATACCTTACACAATTCATCAGCCACAGGGAGTGCATCATTTCAGCAGCATTGATTTCAGAATTACAAGCAAACTCCGGACCGATTTCAAAATACAGTGTCTTATCAGTAGAGGTCAGGCTTGCTTGAATCAATGCTGGTTAACTGCGAATCTTACAGACAAGGACCCCCCCTCTCTTTATGATTGTGGGTCTTACTTTGATGCAAAATTATACAATATAAAACCTGAAAACAATAAAGACGGATATATGAACAAGACAGTGCTCATTTGTTTATATTCTTCCAAATGTAAAGATCAGTTATCTACCTTTGATACGCATCTGAAATTAATACGCAGAATCAATCTGCATAGCGTTCTCAATGTAGCAACCATCCACGAGATATCACCACATTTTAAAGAATCCCAAACGTTGTGTACTTGACATGTTAATAATCTTCAGATTACATTTCTAATAAAAGAGCCAGTTTGTGACTGTCCCAATGCGAACAGCGTCTGAAATTGCAGCAAGACAGCAGCAAACACGCCGCCCCTCGTCCACAAACTGTTACATCAACGAAATGGCTTATGTTGTGTTTTTATAAAAACTGAGATGTAGGGGTGAGTTTCTTTTTTAATACAGGAGATATAGTTGCTTTCCTCTGTCAGCACTGAGGCGTGAGCCCCAGCATGAAGGTCTCTCTCTCCTCGATTTACCAACACACCATGCAGAGTCGTGTTTCTGCAGAGGGCATCACTACATGGAGCTGATGATGCCCATAGCCTACAAAGTATTATTAATAGATGCCCTGCAGTGAGTAGCAATAATAATGCAGCAGAGAAACATACAACAACTAATCGACCAGCAATCCATTTCAAAAGCAATTTGACAGGAAATTATCCCAGTCAATCTCCACGACAGGCGAAAAATAATGCACAAGTGTTAAATCATCAATATCTTATGGATGAGATTTGTATGAAGACAGGAAATGTTACGGAGATGCCACAGTTGTAACCCCCAGCTGTGCATGAGTGATGTTTAGTGGCCTCAGATCGCACATTAATGAAAATTAAAGATTTAGTTAATGGCAATAAAATGGCTTCCTGTGTTGTGAAATGTAATTAACATCACTAATTATTCAGAATAAAACCAATTTCAATGTTTATTTTATATTAATGGATTACTACATTAGTGTGCACACTTTCCTGGGAAATAAAAATGTAGTGTAACAAATTAGTAAAATACAACAAGATGTGTCCCATAGATGAGGGGGGGGGGGGAAGCCTATGTAATTACGGTACCAAACTAGCCATCCAGTGAAGCGATTAATTGAAAGTAAAGAACACATTATTGTAGAATTACCATAATCCCTTATTGGCCAACGAGCTCGCCATTTCCGACAATAACCACGCAGCTGTGAAGGAGAGAGTGTGCAGCCAATATTGTACACACGTGCGATGATGTGACGAAGGCAAACGAACGAAGCTGGTCGTAACACCAACCATGTACGCCAACTAGACCTTTTCGTCCAGAAATTTTGATTCGATCAGAAAATTCCACATGGGAAAAAGCCACTTGCTTTTGATGAGCAAACAAATTTGTATGCCAATGAAATTTTTGATGGCCGGTCTCGCAACTGAAACGAAGCGACAATCCTCACACGCGCGCGTAAGTTGATGCAAGTTGCTCAGAATGGTTTGGCAAATCGTAAAAAGTAAAGTTTCCACCAACATTCTTTTTAAAAGAAATTGCAAACGGATAGAAAACAAAACCCCACCGGCCATCTTTTGTAACTGACGCAGACTCGTCGGTGTGGCACACAAGCACCCGTTGCACTCGTCCAGTCGACATAAGCTCACGAGAAGCCAACCCGGAAAAATATAACGTTACAAAAGACTCTCCAGAATACAATAAAACCGACTAAAAATTAGATCTTCAAATGCTGAGAAACGGGGTGATGCTTTTCAAGAGCCTTCTCAAGAGCCTTCTCGCCCTATACGCGTGAGGTCACGTCACTGAGCTCGGACTTAATTTTTAAATAAAGTGGCTGCGTGGTGAAGCGAGGATGTCGACGGCCTCCTGTCTGGTCAGGGGGGCGATCGGTGTGCGTTGGTGGCGGTGCATAACGCGAGACTCACGATTCAAGGAAATGCCTCTGAGGGCATTAAGCACGTGCCAAAAAAACAGTCAAACAAAGGCATGCAGGCGCTTAGACTCACGCGCGTACACATATACACAACAGCCACACACACACTTCAAATGCACGCACGCACTCTCTCGTACGCCTGCACACCAACGCACATCTTTTTTTTTAGAAGGACATCATCACAGTGACACCTCGGCTAATTGTGAGCCACTTTTCGTCAGCCAGGCAAGTGCTCAGAAAACACATACGCAACGCGTTGGAGTCAGGAGCGTAAATCCTGGGTTAAGGGGGGATTTTTCCACGACCACGGTGGCTCCGCATTGACGAAGGGCCGAAGTCGATGGGGCTGAACAGCCAGAGCATCAGCACTTGCAGACCGATCAGCGCCAAGAAGCTCGGCTCCAGCACTGAACCTCGGCCACAGGCTGACGTGTCCTCCTGTAAAAGCAACAAAACCCCACCGCCACCACCACGACACACGCGGTGACCATCAGTGACATCTCGTGGATTACTCACAGCTCTGAGCATGCACATGTGCGCTAATGAAGGCGTCCTGCCGGTCGTGGTTTTCACACGACACGCTGACGATTCATGCTTTGCTAATACCAATTGGCAAGGTGTCCTGTGGCAGATAGTCTCCTCTGGCAGGTAATTTTGGCACACTAAACAGCGTGCTTTTGCTATGAACCCGGCAACCCGAGTTAAATTCCCAATAATGGTGCACTCCAGTGGCAAGTGATATCTGAATCCATCCCGGGCCTCCCATATCGACTGAGCCTTAAAACGATTACCTAGTGCAGTGTATAAAACATCAGTAATGGAGAAACAAAGGTGGATGGGCTAACTGCTCACCAGACGACCTACCTCGTGTGCCATTTTAGCCTTTTTAATAGTGTGTGATTAATTCATTCATTAAACGCTTTCTTCTGGCGATAGAGAAAAAAGTTAATATGATTTACTAATACGAATAATTTATTACATTTATATAGCGCCTTTTACCCTGAGGTCCCAAGGCACTGCAGGAAACCGCAGAAAGGTGGAGGGGAGGGTGCTACGCCCCCCAGCCGGGGCCAACCTGCCAGACACTCCGTGTAAGTGCAATATATTATCGGCGAATTAATTTATGAGCGTATTTTCAGTTGTGAGAGAAAACCAGAGAACCCAGAGGAAACCCACGCAGAACAGGGGGAGAACACGTAAACTCCGTTAAACAGTGCCTATTGATTCCTAGAGTGAGACGGCATGACTTGAGCACAATTTAATTATCGTCGTGGAAACGCGGCTTTTGTCTCTGTGCAGCACAGTACCAGGATGTTGTAATCGAAGCAGTCTTCCGGGCCCTTCCTGTAGCGCGGTGCGAGCTCACACATGTTCGGGCCGTCCGCTGTGCTCGGCTCGTTAAGGAAGCTGGGCAAAAGCGGCACAAGCAATTGCAGAACGAGTCTGCCACCTCGCGACCGAGAAATAGTTTAACAAGAGAAAAAGAAAGTACAACTGTATTTAGTAACATTAGTGCCACTGCAAGATCCATAAACCACACCAGGCCATGTCTGTAATAATAATAATAACAACTATATAACGCCTTTCACTATGAGGTGGGGGTCAAGGTAGAAGCGTTCACGTCGCAATCCCTGTCAGGTAATACTTGGTGTTGCCTGCGAATTCTACCAAACACTTCGAAGCCGAGCTGAAAG
>JAZEWU010000013.1:3782193-3799696 GCA_036362915.1 Geotria australis
GGGGGGGGGGGGGGGGGGGGGAGGCACCCGCACGGTCAGCCAGTGACAAGCTGCCAGACAATGCGTCCAATATATTGTAATGGTATCGGCCAATTAATTTGTGAATATTATGATTCAGTGTAAAAGGCCAACGGCTTCCAACAGCCAGACTAAAGCAGTTAATCAACAACTCGAAGAGCGGTGAGAGAAACACCCAAAGTGTTCCTGATCGGCTGTCCTTGTTATTTAACGTCTCCCTTTCAGGAGCAAAAATAACCTGGATAGGCGTAACCACTGCCAGGGGACGCGAGTTAGCAAGGATACACCTCTGCTCGGCCTGTATGAGAGGCCTGTTGTCACACATGGGGCACATTATCTTCTCAGACACCACAAACACCAGGTTGGAGTTGGCCAGCTTCTCCGCGAAAAAGAACCTGCGGCAGACAATCCATTCGGGAGTTAAAGAGAGCAGCGTTAGAAAGAGTGAAGCGCTTATAGAGGCGAGCATCCACAGATCGTTAAGTTGGCAAAGGTGGGGTAGCACAGAATGACAATACAACTGTATTTTGCTGTACTCCAATCTATCACACAGCCCGACGATTCCTACGAGGCACTGTGGTCACCAATCAAAACACCATCGAGGCCCGGCTTCCGAGGTTCAAGGAGGTCGCGCGCATTCCAGGTCATTTGGTCATGGCGTGCACGAGCGATTCCACGCATGGGGTCCACGTGTGCAATTGAGCGGCTGACCTGGAGCAGTTGCCACAGTCCATGAGCTCGTGGAAGGTGGTTTTGTTGTTGGGGAAGTAGTACTGCGTCTGGAGGGTGATGCAGCTGACCTTTTCCTTGTAGATGCCCTCATCTGCAGAAGTGAAGTCTGGAACAGAAAACAGGTAATTACATATCGATTTCCTGCAATGCATTAGGGTTTAAGAAATAGTTATGTTTGACATTTTGAATCCCCCGTTTGTTAATTTGCATCTCAATATACCTGGGAAAAATACCACAAAGCTCTGTCTATAGGTCCTTGACTCTCTCTCTCTCTCTGTACCATTTCCTACAGTCGGTTGGTGACAATAGTCTGCCACAAATCTGTGCTCTTTGATGTGCTAAGAATGTCCTTGACACAACAAGGACACTTAAGGTTATCCATCCATCCATTTTCAGAAACCGCTTAATCCTATACAGGGTCGCGGTGAGCCGGAGCCTATCCCGGCAGACACAGGGCGCAAGGCAGGGGAACACCAAGGATGGGACGCCAGTCCATCGCAGGGCGTCTGGGGAAATTTAGTCAGTACGCCAATTAACCTGGCAGCATGTCTTTGGACGGTGGGAGGAAACCGGAGTGCCCGGCGAAAACCCACGCGGACACGGGGAGAACATGCAAACTCCACACAGAAAGGCACCCCGAGCCGAGATTCGAACCCGGGCCCTTTTTGCTGTGAGGCGGAAGCGCTACCCACTACGCCACCGTGCCGCCCTACTTAAGGTTATCATCTCCAGCAATTTTCACCAGCAACAGATTTGATGCAACAATGGAAAATTTGCACAAACGTAATAAGTAATGCGGTTGTATCCAGCAATAAAAAAAGTTTTTGAAAAAGTGTGTTTGATAGAGCGATTATTACACAACACAGAATCTTGGAGAGTCCTGTGGCCTTTGATCTAATTGAAAGTTGCCAAAACAGTTGGCAACAGTTGAGATGCTGGGCCTTCGAATGTGAATTCCAGACAAGCCATGATTAAACTGGCCTCTCCAGTTTAAGGAATTGATGGTCTCATCCCAGTCGCCCAATAACTGAACGAAAAAATAAAAACTGAGTTTGAGTTCTTTGCCTTTCATTTATTTCAGCTCTAAGACGTAGACAATCTCGTTTTAAAGGCATGTAATGAAAAAGTCTTCCCAGGGAATAGAAATGTGTGTCTCGAATGTGGATAAAAAGGTTTATTGAAATTTGATTTCACAAAGAGCAATGCCCTGCTAGGCTATAGAGTTCAAAATGTTAATTTGTTCATCTGACGACATGACACCGATAGTAAAATTGGAATATAATTGCCTTTCAAAAGTTAAACATACATAGAAACCATTTATTAATAAAGCCACCTTTTAGTAATTGGGTCAAGTGATGGCAAAATGCTAGTGGTTAGCACGTGACAACATGACCTGTTAACCCGAGTTCAATTTCTGGCCACAGATAACTAGTATGAAATACTCCCCAATAAAACTGCCTTTTGATGAATTGTAGGGGCCAGTGTTGGCGACTCTGAGCAGGGAATGGTGGCACGGTGCTTAGCGCACCCGGCGACCTGTGCACGATTCCCAACCACGACTAACGTCAGTGGAGAATGATATTCAAACCAGTCCTGGCCACCCCTTTCAAATGACCAGCAATGTGCGCTGACCAGTGTAGTGAAGTATGGTCTAACAACGCTCCATGACAGGCATAGGTGAGGTCTTCTTCCAGCAGTCGATCGACAACAGCCAGAATACGATTTGTTAACGTGTTTAAAATTTAGCAATAAATAGTCAATACGCCTCCAGCGGGAGGTAAACAACAAGCCCAACTGTACGACGGCTGGCGGCTCGCGGCTCTGGAAATTGACATGCCGCCGACACCACCACCGCCGACGTCTGCATTATTTATCAGCGAGATGCTGCAGAGGCGCAGCCAATGGGTGGTGTGGTGGTGCCGTGCGGGTCACACACCTGTACTGTACCATGTCTGAAAGGTGAACAAGTATAACAGCTGCTGCAGCAAAGACCTGCAGAGAATGGGGAACAGGTCAGTCGTAGTTAGATTGGAGCCGCCCCCCCCTCCCCTTCGAAACGAACAAGCAGAGGCGCACACGTCAAGGCTTTATTGCCACAGGTGTAAATGATGCGTTCATTTATCTGTAATGACTAACATTCCATTCTTAAGCGCATGACAACGCATTGATTCGTGGGTGTAAGAATATATTACTTTCAAATCGATGTTCGTATTGTATTAATATTTACTATGCGTCGACTAATGCCCGCTATCATTCTCCGAAATGTAAAATAAAAATACAGATTACGGACTCACATCGTGACCCTGAATCATGACGACTCATGATAATTCCATGAGTGAGTTGTGACCTTACCAAGCAGCTGCTGAAGCCAGCCATGCAATGTTTAGCACGTCTGTAATCCTTGGCTGTGAATATAGAGAGGGTTCATTTAAAAAAGAAATGCATGTATTAATATATAAACACATATGCACGTGGCTCCCTTTAATAATTCATAAGCACATTTTAGACTAGATGGAAGTTAAACTGAACTTGTATGTGGATTATCTGTGCTCATGCTCGTTTAAAATTGGATGAGCCACCGCAAAGTCACGAGTCGGCCTGTTGACGCACGTACCACGAACGGAAACTGCCCTCTGTAGCCCATTACACGTTTCCTGGAAATAATCGTTGAACAGTATTATAGGAATAATACCTAAGAGTCACATGGGTGATACAGAGGGGTCAGAGTAATAATCCAGCCATGCCGAGATCCCGGGTTCGAGCGCAGGTTTTAGCCAACAGTAAAAATCTGCCGTCTCTGCCCAGGTTTGTCAGTTAAATTGTCTAAACGCCATCAGACATCTGTCTCATGGCAGAGTATGTGAGAAAGTGAGCCCCGTATTTTATAAATAGGACACGGCAATACACGTTGGATTTTTATAGCATCTAAATGTAACTTTATCTCAAGAAATAGTAGTGACCTATCATTCGGGGAAAACCATTGCGTGCCTATTTAAGAGACTCACAAAGTAATATATTTGGATATCTATTTTTAGAAAAGTTCAATTAAAATAAAAAATAAAAAGTGATTTCAAAATGTGTGTTCAGGACTAAATCCATCCCTCACACAGTCACACTTACAATAGCGATGGACCTGGGCCCTGCTCCCGTCTTGGGCTCTTTCTCCGGGTCGCAGGTCGACTGATAGTCGTACGACTCCACTTTGGCGTACAGAGAAACGTTGTATAGAGCGCGCATTAAACTTGGGTCCACGACACCAAAGAATTTTCCGATCTGCAATACAAAGCAGGCTATTTTTTTCTGCTGTAATAATAAGCATCCATCCAAATTGGCATACGTGCATGTGCATCGTACCAGAGAAGGAACAATCGACATGGCTATCCCAAAAAAACAGCTATGGAGAACAAGTCACGTGCATCAAGTTGTGAAAACCTACATCAGTACATTACAAGTTTCATTAAGTGTTTAGAACAATAAATAAAAGTCGGATTTTTAAAATGATAAAGACAATGAGAGCAGAGCGGGAGCGGCAACACCCTGCTGGTGTCCCGCACCCCGACACCTACGTAGGACGTCGCGTCCCCCTCTCCGTCAGGGTGTTCTTGATTGGTCATTATGAGGAACCCTCCGTCATCCAGGATGACACACTGCAACTCCTAAACATACCACACATGTAATACACACACGCGCGTGCACTGTAACCCCTAGGCATACAGCACATGTAATAACCACAAAATATAAACCGTACGCAATAAAAACACACCACTTACATAATGAGCCCGGCACACGGTAATATTTAATATGTGTTGAGCACGTACCTTACTGGATACATCGCAGTCCATCTCACAGCTTCCAAGACTGTCGCACTGCAATGCCAAAAAAGAAGAATTATTTGAACTTAAGAATACGTGAGCAACTACAAGAAATAATTTAAACGGACGCCTTGGGTTCATATACATTGCATAGAATATAGGTGCAGGCTCACCCTGCCAGGCACTGGATCCACTGACATTCCCCACGATGCTATACAACACCGATATTGTGGAATAAAATTGCGAAATAATAGCAGTGTTGCAATCCGAGTGGATTTTCTGTAAAACACTCATACGTTTAAGAACCAGTGCTACTTTTGCCAGTTCAGTCTCCGTGTAAAGAAAAGTGGATTTGCGCTATTCGGCTTCTGAGAATCACCAACACAAAACACGGATTAGCATCGTCGTGGAGAATACAACAAAATAAGCAGACACTATTTCCTTCGTAAATCTTTGTCTCTACACGTAAAAAAAGTATGTTTTACACTTCATGTCCACCACAAGGCCTTCTGGGAGTTTGCTATTAATGAGCCAATGCTGCTGACATTATTGCTCTCCGAGAAGGCCTTGTTGGTTGACGGGAGCTGTAAAACAAACTTGTATATTTTATGTGGAGAGACCGATATAAGGAGGAGATATAGTGCTTGCCTACAGTGGTGGAGTGAGTAGCGCTGCCGCCTCACAGCAAAACGTTCCTTGGCTCGATTCTCGGCTCGGGTATCTTTCTGTGTGGAGTTTGCTCTTTTTCGCTGGGTACTCCGGTTTCCTCCCACAGTCCATAGGCACGCTACTGCCTGGTTAATCGGCCTGCTGACTAAATTGCCACCGGTGCCATGTGATACTGGCGTCCCATTCTGGGTACAGCCCTGTCTTGCAACCCGTGTCTGCCAGGATAGGCTCTGGATCACGGCGACCCTCCACAGGATTAAGCAGAGACTGATGATGAATGAATGCGGCCCTGCCCATTTCTTCTGAGAATCAGGGTGAGTTGCTTACGTTGCTGCTGCGTTTGTAGCGACCCTCTCCGGTGTGGTTGCTGGCCAGGAGCTTGAACTTGGTCGTCCAAACGTCCGGCTCGAGCTTCACTCCAACCACTGGAAACAAGTGTCAAGTTTATTTTGTTGAACCGGGTGAGAACTCAGGACACCAGGATTCAGTTTCATTTGCACAAATGACGTGGGTCATCAAAATAACAAGAGCCATAACATAACAACAAGGTACAATTATGAAGCAAATATAAATCAGAGGAAAAAGAACGACCGGCAGCATCATTGTAAAAAGAAGAAAAAATTCGAATTGCACAAACATAAATCTATGCTTTTGGACAATCCATTGCCCCCACACAGACTAACAAGAGATTCCCGCAGCAATAGAGCCGCGTAGACTCTGCCGTTGCCTCGGCAGGCAAAACACCACGATCCTGCTGTGTTTTACTTGTCCGGTGTGGGTGGCTGCGAGTACCTGCTGGCTTGAGGATTTTCCCGTCAATCTCAACCTCGACAGCTTTGCTGGCCAAGATGGAAACTTGGGTCTCGTTGGAATACCTCCCAGTGCCAACTAGCAACAACGACAAGAGCAGCAGCAGCAACGACCGGTGAAATCATCGTAGTGGAAAACAAGAGGTTAAACGTAAATAAATAACCAAATATTCAGTACCACCACGCATGCATAATGTAATATTTGTCTAGACGGGTTTATTAACGCTACACAGAGCACGTGTTGGCTTAAGATACCCCAAGTGAAGGTGACCTATAAAATAAAATGTCACCGAGATAACGATTGCAGATTTAATAATTTAAAGCATGTGGTAATGACCATGTCACAGGAAGATGGCACGGTAGGGAGCACAGGTGGTGTATCTGCCAGTCATCTCAGTCAGTTAATCCATGACACGTAGATCCGTCCCGTGATCCCCTGACTGCCAACAAATCTTCCACCCTCCGAGTGTCCTCTTTGCACCTAGCCTGGTACAAGTTCCGCGGCGATGTCACTGTCACTCAGTAGAGAATGATAGTCATTTGTCGTTATTAGTCATGGCTATTGCTTAGAATTTAATCAGATTTTCATTTTTAAACCACTAACTTTCTTTGAGGTTTTCACGGCTTGATGTATTCGAATTGCTTTTCAAAGCTTTTTTTTTATCGGTGCAATTGTTCATTTTCTACACTCGGAGAACAGTCCAATTAACATTCAAACGACTTGGAATACTTACGGACACAATGTGAATTCGCATTTTTGCACGTCGGGAACATAAGGATGGCACGGATAATGAATGTGCAGGCTGTCAGTTCAGTGCTGTCTCAAAGCATGTTGCTATTTTCAGCTCTGCACAAAAATCCCTTCCATCGATTCTGTCCATCTGTTATCCGACTGCCTCAGGAGCCGTGACATCTTGAAGATCTATTCAAAGACTTACAGCTAGGAATTCTCATGAACATTAACCATCTCTTGTAATTATTTTCACTTTACACAAGGACCGCCTCTGCATCAGGTTCAGAATACGTATGAAGTTATGTCTCAGATTCAACTATTTGAATTGACAGATTGTCAGCACTTTGTTTAGGCGTCAGAATATTCATAAACAGGCCGACACGCCTCCTTCAACGAACAAAAGAGCACACACAAAGGCCAAGTACTCATGAAGACTGGACAGTTTTGGCGAACACAAGATTATCGTGACAAGTTCGAGAGCACATTCATATCTACTGATAAAAAAACACAATCTAATTATTTTCCAGCATAACCAACAAGTGTTCAAAAGCACTTTTTCCCGCAGCACGAGATCAATTTATTGGCGTCTGTTTAGAATTCTATGGGATGCAGGAGATGACCGTGTGGATTGGGGTCACAACATTGAGCCAGTGCTCCTGAGATCCTGGGTTCAAATCCAGACGGCTACTTAAGATTTAATCGCACGTACAGTGCATTGTTGGTCTCAGCCTGGTCACCAATGATGGCACAAAAACACCTCTTCATGATGAATGAGGCTTTCCACTTCATTTGGCTAAAATCCAGTTTTGAGAATTGCAAACGAAAAATACACTGGCTTGAATGCAATGCAACAAACATTTCGCCACCGCAGTGAGTGCAGGAAAGTTCAACGTGTAATTGTGGGTAAAGGTCACTGAAATGAATTTCATAAGCAGTTCTTTACCATCTATAACCACTCACTCACTGCTCAGCGCGTTTCGAACGCCCTATGACAAACGCCAATATTGAAATAAAATTGGATTCAAAGACAAACGACATAACATTTTCAATGTTTCTCTGCACATTTTTCACAAATGTCTTGGCAGCGCTCATATAGTGTGCCAAGCGCATCTAGGTCAAGACTTGAACCCAGGATCTCATCGGCACTGGCAGACTTTGCAGGTGGCCGCTGGTATGTGGGCGGTGCGTACCGGATATCGAGGGCTTGTAGACGAAGCCCTCATTGTCCAGGCTGCGTTTGTAGTAGCTGGCGTTGTACGGCTCTGGATCCTCGTCCCAGTACTCAGATTCCCTGCAAACGCACGCACGCACGGCCACCCGTGACTCAACTCCCCCGCAAACTGGGATGCGTTCACTACAGCAGCTTCTAGCGGCTGCGAGAACCACGTGAAGCCATCATCGTGTGGCGGGCAGCAGAATCTCAGCGAAACGTCGGTGCCATCAATTGAGGTAAGTGATGCATGTGCTCGCTCGTTTGCTCCAACATATCGACGGGTGCACTTCACCTACACACCTTTTTTTCACATGACCTAAACTCAAACAGAGCCTCACTATGAAAAAAGACAGTTGTACCATTCTAGCGCTCAGCACCTTCGCCGACCCGCACTGACCAACGTGGCGAGCGGTGGTCACATAACTCGGCGACCTGCACGTGGCGTGGGGGAGGGCCCTCATCCAGCAATGGATTGACAAAGGGCTGGATTGAGGGAGAGAGCTGTTTACGTGTGCAACATCTACAAAACGAATGCCGCTGCCGGTGTTGAGCGAGTGAAGCTGCAGGCAGGGTTTAGACTCACTCGCTCGGATAGATGCGCGTGGCGCCCGAGTCGGTGGCGACGAAGAACATCTTGATGCCGTGCCTGCAAAATAAAATAAATCTCGGTGAGTCACGACTGCTGCTCATAGGCGCTGTTTGGCGCACATGCCTCCGGGTGGCACACAGCCATTACTCCTGATGGTGAAATCACCCGTGCTGGCTGAGGAAAGATAGACGCCACGGGTGGGAAACCTGTTCCTGACTGGAGGGGGATGAATAGGGATCTAAAAAAAATAGCTTTGGCAGGCCGCATATTACAGAACGCACCTTAGTGCTGTCGTATCTATAGCTAATGCGGCAGTCGGGGTGTCATTCCAAATCTTTCAGTGTTCCTATCGGCTGGTCGTGTCACGTGACAACCCTGCAGAGGATCTCGCCAGTCAGCTGTAGGCTGTGCTCTCGGCTCGGAGCTGCTGACTGCGTCATCGCTATCTGGCGGGGCTTGTGAGAAATAAACCTTGGCCTTTACGATGGCCACAGGCTGCCGTACAGGCCAGTGATAATGATGCAGGAAACTAATGTGTGCGTCAACAAGTGACTGCTGAAAAATGTATTGATGCTGAAGTGATGCTTTCTTGGATAAAGAAATGGCAATTATATATTTAAGTATACATTACCAAATCTGCCAAGTGCTGTCAGTGGATTAGCTGTGACTCAGGGGGTGAGGAATCTTTATCTGATTGAGAGGTGAATCGGGCTTTCAGACACCTCCAGGTGGTGGCCACACATGAACATGATTCAGTCACTTCTGTAAACCTTGATCTAGAAAACTGTTTAGTTACGGCAATCTATGGAATGCATAGCGGGGTGAATGTGGAGCATTAATATCGGTGTGAATATTTATAATCTATGCGAGAACCTACGCAATCTACAATAGTGTTGATGTACAGATTATACATGGATGTGAATGTAGATAATATAAAGGGATGTGAATGTATAGAAGATGTTATGGGTTCTATATTCCTTCTGGAGATCAAGCAAATACGTACGCGCTCTTGTTGAGGTCCGGCCATGCCTCCTTTGCCAACCTGTTTGTGATTTCTGAATCCAGAAGGAAGTTATTAATCCACTCATGTTCACCTGAAGAATAAACCAATACACACCACAAATCATTGTTGATTTTAGGGTTTTTTTAAACATAGATGTGTGTTATTGCTATTGGTCTATACGGCCAAACACAGACAGTCCTGGACACGTGGATTTCCATTTTAGCTCTTGTTCCATACCTTTGCCATTGGTCTGTAAACACACGAAACTGCAGGCACTTTTCATTTATTAATAGTAGTCTCCGGAATAAATTTTTTTTAGATTATTTGATTCATAAATACATTATTTTCACACAGAAATTGTGGCAGTAAAAGCGTTTTCAGAACAGGCTTAAAGGAAACGTTGGAACAATCACAGTTAGGATGCTGCGTTTCAATAACAATATGTTGCCACCATGAGCACCATCTGTCTTTACATAAAGCTATTGTGTATATTTATTACTTTAGTGAATTTACCTTTTGTGAGAAGGCAGCCTGCCTGACGGACAGGGTTACCTGGCACATAACACTCACCAACGTGACACTCACCAAACACTCACACTCACCACTCGCCATTTGCCAGGAACTGACACTCACTGTTCACCATGTACCACACACTCAGTGAAAACAGAGCAACACCTAGGAGCATTGATTGATCATCAATAATGGGCAAACAGTAGCATTGCAACATATAACGTTTCATACTTAAAGGTATAACGACTCACAGTCGGGTGAATTCGGCGATTTAGTATCTATCTCATTGATGAAGTTGAGGAGAAACTCAGTGTTGTTTGCCAGTTTTTTCAATTTTTTGCAGTACTTCCTGAAGACAAGAGGGGAGAGCACAGAGGTGAGGCGCATGTGGGTAAACTGATGGACGGGTCCAATTTAACGAGCACCAAACAAGCGGTCACCGTCCATGTGTGCTCCGCTGCATTCCCCCCATTAAATACTAGCAATTTTGAGCCTCTCAAAGCGGCTGGGGAGGCAACTGAGGGCATTACAATGCACGTGGATTGGCATACCACACACACGCACACAAATAACACGGTGTGAATAATTTAACAACAATTTTTTTGATGCTAATTCACGGCAACGTCAACCACGACAAACAAGTGCAACAGCAGACAAACGGCATATTAATCGCTAAAGTGTGAAATTGGTCACATTGATAAGAAAACATACAATCACGCTGTGAAGTGAAAAAAAAAACCACGCGAACATCACAAAGTGACGGCTGCCAGCGTTGGAGTAGGAGGGCGCTCGCTCACGAGCCGGGGTGGATTTATAAGTCGGACGTTCGCGTTCACGACCGACGCAAGCGAACACGCAGCATGCACCGGCACGTCGCTCGCCTCAAAGCGGCGGCATCATGCAAGCGCCGGTGCCCGCAGCCGCGACCCGCACACGATCAGCTCAAGCCGTTGCGCGTGGCATCACACGAACGCGGCGCATGCTTTACGCCAAGGGTGCACAACATACGCCCGCGGGCCTGGTCTGGGGCCCTGAGATACAGTTTATCCGGTACGTAAATAATAAACAAAAATCACTAAATTGTCCATCCACCCAGCGATACATTTTATCCGGTGGCAGCAGTCTAAGGATAGTGGACCAGACATCCCTTTCCTCAGCAACAGATTCCAGTTCTTCCTGGGGGATTCCCAGGCGTTCCCAGGCCAGCCGAAGGATATAATCCCTCCAGCGTGTTCTGGGTCGGGCTCTAAATTGTATTAAAAACAATTTGAATGATTTTGGGCCTCGTAGTTTGACTTAGGCCTATACCGCCGTAGCCTACTATAAATGTTATTTGTGCCCTGCAAGGGGAGGAGGGCTCCGGAGAGGGAGTGGGGGTCGGTCGTGACCAGTTTGTGCCCCTTTGTCTGGTTATTTTATCTGCAACTGGGCCTTGTGAAAATTAAGTTGTGCACCCTTGATTTACGCGCCCGCTGAAGCTCGCTCGCTCGCGCGTCCCCCAAAGAAACAAAACAAGACGCGCACGCATGCAATCTCTAGCACAGTGTCCCCGGCCCTCTGCAGCACGGCTTTGAAAAAATAAATCATGGTCCACAACGGATCGAGGAAAGGGCAAGGATCATTTATGGAGGCATTCGAGAGTGAGCAACCCAGCACGGCATGCCACACATGGCGATGGGAGGGAGAAAACACACGCGGCTACCTGGGGGCTATTAATATATTTCCTCTGTTTTCTGAGTGTGAAGATTGAGGATACACGGACGAAAAATCTGCAATAAAAAGGAACAGCATCCAAGGGACAACCATCAAGGACCGCAGAATGGAAGGGGGCTGATGTAGTGGGGTGGACACAGAATAGCCATCCTTCCAACTCATAAACCAGCGCTCCATTTTAAGCTGCATCAAGGACTCATGCTGCACGTATATCGTATTTAAAATTATACTGCATGGCAGCAAAGCAATGTAAAGTTGATCAAATCTTTTTTAAATAACCGTACGCTTTACACCGATATTTTTGATACAGGCTACCCTCCCTCTAGTGGTCTTCAGTTTAAGACCAGTCGTCGAGTGGAGCAGTGTTAAATCGTTGAAGCCTGGTGCCTCCTCGTCCAAACACTGGCTCTTCCACTGCGACTTTCTCCGTAGTCTACGTACGTACCCGCAGACACATTCGCCAATGCTGCATTATAAATTCTTATGTACCTTCGATAGCCCACCTGCGTTTTATTCACGCTCACGGTTAATATCAGTAAAGCGATATCTCAACCGTTTTTGAAACACTGCTTCACCAATCCGCACCGACCAGCGTAGTGAAGTATGGTCAAACATGGGCCCGCATTTATCCAGCAGAGTACTGACAATGGGCTGGATTACTATTACTAGTTTAATTTTCGAAGTAATTTAAAGAATATCCGGAATGTCATCAACCGACTACAATTTACATGAAAGGAAACTCAACTGAGGCAACTTTCATGGCTTTAATATTACACACGTCCCGCATGACGTCTCAAAAGGCTAACCGACGGAGAATGGCTTTTTACAATGTCATATTAATCATGACCTCATAACGTGGACAGGATCATGAAGAGGCGTGTTTAGGATAATGAGACATGTACTCTGACTTGCCAACCGAACAGGATAATGATGGGGGAGTGGAGGGCGAGGGAGGAGGGAACAGAGGTGGTGGGTGGGTGGGTGGTGTGGCTCCGAGGTCAGGGGTTAGGATCGCACAGCCGGAACGGTACATCGGTGCGTTCAGGGCTGACCTCCACCCGAGACTTTCGGCACAGGGATTTGGAGAACGAGAGGAAATATGCACAGACGCCGCGTGTAGAACTCGATGTGGGAAGAGAGAGAATACCGGGAGAGGGCAGTCGTGGACATTTTCGGGAAAACACGCTATGCTCGGTTAAGGAGGGTGACATTGGAAGGTCAGTAACAGCGAGGGTGGATGGGCAAGCAGGCTGGGAAGAGGGCGGTAGGAAAGGCACCAAATGTACAGGTTCGGGAAGACAGGGTGGGGAACTAATAGTCAAATACTTGCCCTTATATTTTGTCAGATTGGCTGTATGAGTCCATCAGAGAGAGAAAGCAGAAAAGGGTTGGGAGGGGATGGGTTACAAACAATATTTTATTCAATTACGACTTGAATAAAAATATTGTGTGTGCATCATACCGCAATACTCGCCACCAACAAACACAGTGAGATCAGACCAGTCAGAGCCCTGCGCTTTTGGCTTGCACAGGGCCAGAGGAACAAAAGGTAAAGTAAAATAACTAAATAAGTAAGGAATAAAAAGGGTGCAAGCGTAGAAGCAATGATTCCAAAGCTGCATCGAGCTACCACGCTTGCAAGGTTACATTACGTTACACAGTGAGGCCCTATCCGTGTGCTGACAAGCTAGGTCGGGCAATTAAAGCAATCTTCAACAAGGTAACCAAGATGCGGAACGACGAGAGAAACCTGCAACATGGTTATGTGCAACAAACATGCTAACAACAACTGATTTAAGACCTATTAAATACAAACAAAGCACCATCAGGGTAACTGTAATAACGTTAGGGGATCATTTAATCTCGATTCTAAATTAAATCTGATCCGAGTGTTTTTGTGTTTTATGTCTGCAGTCTAATGTTAATCCATTAATCGGACAAAGTGGCACAGACTTGCCATTGCTCAGCTGCCCCTAACGAATTCAAAACAATACTACCTTGGAAACACAGCGCCAATATTTTGAGTTATTTCCCAATCAACGGACATCGTTTAAGTAGTTTAGTTGCTTCCTCCACAGCTTAACTTGTAGAGATGTGCAGCAGTGATAATGCTCGCTCTACTCTCGTAATGTCAAAGGAAAAAAAGCAAAGAAATAAAGGATACAAATTAAATTGAACACTAACAGTAAAAACAACCGACGCATTATTTTTAGTATAAACACGTCGGAGACATTAGTTTAAAAGTAGTTTTGACCGTTTGATTCTCCTCAAGGCGATTAATAGTGTACGTTCAAAACGTGCTTGTTTACGCATCACCGGCTGACACCAGCATTGAACTCACATGCTGCTCATGTTGGTTACATCCTGCAAAGGCGTTCACTACATTTTCACCCGACAGCAATTACTTAACGACGTCGAAGGCTCATGTACAACAACAATGTGCGTTTAAAAAAAAAAACCCCACCGCTTTGGAATCATTCGTGTGACATCATTTAACAGAAAGAGGACAGCCGTTTTCCAAATATAGATCTACAGAAAGTTGAATAAATATGGAAATAAAGGTATAAAAAGGTCAACAGAACAATGAAAACATTTACTATCTTGCAGAAAGAGGTGGCCTGGCTTGAGTCCGTGGACGTGCCGTTGTTTTGAACCGCATGTCGCCTACAAAGAGAGCAGGGTCATGTGACAGACGGTGTGCGCGGATTGCTCTGCTGCAAGCCTTACACTTGGCTTGTATGATATCGTCAGGCAGCACGGCCTTGATCCGGTAGAGGCTGTACCAGGGCATCACCAAGGCCAGGCTGTGGGCACACAGGGGAGGGGGGGAGGTGTGTGGGAGGACAGGGCAGCAAGAGCGAGCCACTCACCGATGACACGCTGCTGCTATACGGTGGAAACCCTCAAGCCACTGCGACACTTCACACACACACAAACACAGCATGTGGTTTTCTTGACCGCAGTTTTGTTTGAACACGAATGCTGAACAGTCAGAGTGAATTTCTGCCCAAGTGGGCACTGAGGTGGTGCTGTCTCCTGTTCACAGCACTTTGCCAGCGGCAGATATTCAGCATTCCTACAGCCGGGGTGAGTCTATCCACAGGCCGACCGTGTTGACTTCCCCACCAAGTGGTACTTATTTTTCCCAACCCAGAGGGATGATGGGCTGAGTTGAACCCCATTCAGGTAATACTTGGTGTTGCCTGCGAATTCTACCAAACACTTCAAAGCCAAGCTGAAAGACAACGATGTCCAGAAGCTGCCCATCGTGCTTTGAAGAATCGCAAAGAAGAAGAAGATTTTAACGTGCCACCTTCCAATCGTGAGCTCCTCGCTCTACCGCCAAGCTACACGGCTGGGTAAAACCCCAACATCAACGTGCTTGTACTGATCTAGGTTTTCACGGCTCGATTCATGATGGTTGCTCTTCAGAGCTGTTCTTTCGGGACAACGCTTGACACGGCTATCCCAAAAGAACAGCTCTGAAGAGCAACCATTATGAGTGTGCTTGTCAAAGCTTCCGGGTGGTATTGCGAGTAAATAGATGGGGTACCTGTAGTCTGTGCCCAGAACTTGCTTCCACGTGTACGTCCTCAAACCTTTATCAACATATCTCTGTAAAAGAGCCAGGGTCACATTACGGCTTGCTTATGATGTGTGCACGAACTGTCCGTTGCTTTTGATCTGCATCGTAGACTATGCAAATAATGCATGCCTGTACCCATTCCCAAGGAGGATTCAGGAATCCTGTTGTTTAAACTGTTGGTTGAATCCCTGGATTGTATACACTGTGCCACTACTCCACCCATATTTATAATAATAATAATTTACCATATTAAATAAATGTATTGATGTAGGGTGTCACGGCGCGATGTATGAGAAATGCTCATAAGAGCTGCTCCTTTGGGAAAGCCGTTTCGAGCGTTATTCTTCTCATCTATATATAAGAGTATCTGTAGATAATGTACACAAGAAGTGACCTTAGCATATGGTTGCTCACACCACTTCTAGAAGAAGTAGCTCAACAAGAGCAAACTCTAGAGGGTATTTTTAGCCGACATGAGCAACATTGTCAGCGAAGTGACTAGTCAAGGGCAGAGGACAGAAGGATATAGGTGTGGACCTAAAGAGAGGAACGGAATCGGTAGAGTGGATGACCAAGGGAAGGGATTTCTGGATATTGGAAGGCGCGAGTGAGAGAACAGCAGGGAGTTAACAGAACAGAAGAAGCAACAGAAATCATCTTGCCTCGTCCAAGGACTTGATTAGCGTTTCGAACGTCATTGTGCCAGACTCTCCTCTGATCATGAGTTCTCTAATCTGTGGAAAGACAAAACAGGCCAAGTGCATATCCTGATTCAACGCAACACTGCAAATCAAAGGGGGCTCCCTGACAATAGCGATTGGTGCACCTGGACTCACTCCGGTTGTCGTTGTTGCATCGCTTTTCGACGATTCGTTTATCACTGCCTCCCACAGTCGTCATTCTAATATACGTGACAAATCTAATGATGTGGACTCGTTCTATCAACTGACCATTTATTTTAAGCTAGCCGTTCCCAACCTGTGGTCCGTGAGGGTGTTGCAGGTGGTCCATGAAAATATGTGTATAAATAAATAACATAAAAAAAATTCGTTATTATTAAAACAAACTATTAGAAATAGCTGCGTAGTAACACCCGTTTGTAAAAAAGTTTGACTTCCGTCAGCCATAAGCTACGTACTTATTTTTAATGGATTGCGTACGTTGTGCTCCACAAAAACTTTTTATGACAATCTTACTGGTCCACATATAGAACAAGGTTGTGAGCCGCTGTTCTAAGCCACCGTGTTCAATAGCCTCATTTCGGGGACGGAACACTTCATTCCTCGCACTCCCTCCCACCGTCTCTCCTTCAAAGTCTCCCAACCTTGCTTCATCAAAATAACGCCACCATTCTCATCTGCTACACGATCACTGTTAGTCTCTGTAGCCGAATGCCTTGCATTACGGGTCCTCGAGCATGTTCTCAGCAACTGCAATTTCTAAAACAAAAATAAATTAAAATCAACTTACAACTTACCCATAGTGACAGTGATAGAGGCAGAGGGCAAGTCACGTGCCCTGAAGTCTTCATCATGGAGGCGTTTGCTTTTAAACATATCAAAGACACTCTGATTGATAGCCAGTATGATCCATGAGTCTGCGCCATTGGGTACGTGATATACTTGCACAGGCGCTTAGCCGGAGTTACGCACGATCGGACAAACACTTTCACAGACAGTACCCTCATCATTTAAGCCAGACGTAGAATTTCCATCGATACTAGGAGACCAGACTTTGCCAGCCCGGGAACAGCTATGGAACAACCGCATGATTATAACAGGATCCAAACAAACAATTGATAAATGAGACTCCATGGTCTTGTTCTCTCCCGCTATGTTGCTGCAACCACATGCTCTGTGATTGATGGAGATGGTAAGGAAGCGATGTGTTAAGTTTGGTAATAAATCACCATCCTGGTAATTACTGCGGCCTATAGTACCGAGTGCCCGTTCAAGATCCCGTGACGTTATTTCCAAGAGTAGGCCACTGTGTAGTGTTATGGTCTAAACTTGCCAAATTTGAAAAATCACCTCTGCAAATGACTCGATTGGAATCTATATAGCCATTGTCGCACCCCTAGGACCCTCCTGAAAGTTATGAGACTCAGCGAGGCTTT
>JAZEWU010000013.1:3800847-3816037 GCA_036362915.1 Geotria australis
GTGACCCTCGGGTGAAAGGCGCTATATAAATTGAAATTATTATTATTACATAAATGTAAAACATTATTATTATTATTACTATGATTGCTGCGTGTGCGAATGAATACCTTGGGCAGCAAGTTGGGGTGCAGGAACACGTATCCGTTGGGATCGATAGCAAAGAAGTACCCATTTGCACCAAGCTGCATCACAAAAGTCGCAAACAATACACCGTCCATCAACATGATCATCAGCATTACCGGAACCACTGTCATTATCATGAGAACTGCTTTCCAAAGACAGCAGCAAGCAATGTTGGTTACACCTTCCTGACGATTCCTGGTAAAGACAAAACCGGCGCACAGTTGTCTTATTTTTCTGCTGTTGCCAAATCATATGCGTGCAAGTTTGACTTTTGAGATGGTGCTAGAAATGAAGGCTGCGTGTGTTATACGAGCAATGTAGCGATGTCACGTGACATGCAGAGTATGATGGGAGGACCAATCAAATAAGCGCATTCGTACATTTTGCTGTCTAGAAATCCCTTTTTGCATGTACTATAGTATTACGCTCCTACATACTCTTCTGTATTTTCATCGTATATAGATGGTGTTAAAAAACGTACACTGTCTCTACACACGGCGAGATAGACTCGTGCATCATTATGAATCAATTTCACAACCCACGTGGCTGGCACACGCTCGGTTTTTCAATATTTCACTGTTCTAAATGATCCCCATAGTGTTTATGAAATGCCTTTGCCTGAATTATCAAGTGACCCACAAGACTCAATTTAAATACCAAATTATTTCTTCCACGTTTGTTTGAATTCACACAAGCAACGTTTCCAATTATTCCAGCGTTGACACCCGTAAAAAATAAACGGCGCTGCTCGGCATACATTAAGGCAGATTTTCAAAAGTTCGAGCAGATTTGCGCGCAGGCAATTACAGCCGCTGCAAAGGAGCGACTCGAGACTTACAATGTACTCCTTGGTGAGCCTCTTCACATCCTCCAGAGACACGTCAACACCCATCACACCTAGGATCAGCTGATTCTGGGAACCACAAACGGAAATGTATTTAGATGCAGGCACTGACACTCGTGCAATTCCGCGGGACTGATTTTGGGTTTAACAGGTAAAGTGTTGTGCTATAAACACAAATACAATGAGACATACGCACGTGTTTTTAAAATGCTTTGCAACATAGGTTGAAAGCATGAACGCATTAGTTCTGATCATCGGTCTGTTTGTAACATGACAACTCTCGTAACAATGATTTGATGCAAATAAAATATTGGTGTAAATGTATCATTGGTATTAATTACAGATAAGTGGCCAAATTGAGAAAATAGTTGCTCATACTTATTTGAGGATCAAGGTAAAAGCGTTCACGTCGCGATCCCTGTCAAGTAAAACTTGGTATTACCTGCTAATTCTACCAAACACTTCGAAGCCAAGGAGCTGAAAGACAACGATGTCCAGAAGCTCAACAGATGCCAGAAGCCCCTCAGTCTGGAGCAAGAAGAGAGGCCAATGCCCGCCGCCTTTTTATATCTCTAAATGTCGAAGGGCTGTCTGCAACTAAAGAAGAACTTGTTGCAATGGGAAACTGTCATATAACCATCAAGCTTCGAAAAATCGAATCGAATCAGGAAAACCAACACTATACAAGTAAGACTATATAGGTCGGAACTGTTGTCATACACAGCTCCTGTCGGTAATAGGTATTCAGATTCTTTACAAACTAGTCTTTGTTTACTTACTCAGGATGTAGTGGCTCAATCTCACCTCACAGTGAAACTCAACACAATCATGAAAAAACAATGCATTAAAAAGCCAGGCCTCTGCGTATAGAAGACTGCCCCAAAACGTTGCTTACTAATTATTTTTAAAGCATTGTTATTGACCCAAACTGTTTTATTTTATCCATTTGTGCCTGTGTCCCACCGCCAATGCAGTCGCAGCACCAAGATCACCGTATAACAGTTTGCAAAGACTCCCCGTAAAGCCTCAACAGACTGTAGGGTCAAGTGCCGTTAGCGAGCAACTATAACGATTTGCACCCACGGTGGTACCAGCGTCCCCGGGACAGCAGTGACAGACCAATACATTTTCCAGTCGCCGCAATGTTTTCGTTACTCTCTGGCGAGGCCAGGCGTATCCCCCTCTAGGTTTACACTGGCTGCGCGGGTTCGCCGAGCCAGGCTCCTCTGCGACGCGCCCCGACCTCTCACCTGTTTGTTGCCCTGCATGCTCGTGTTGAACACCGGCATCGTGCCTGTGATGACCAGACCCAGCCCCTGTCGAAACAAACACGGCGATGCGATTGTCACCGATGTTCATGAGCGCGCGTGCTCCACTTTAATAATAATAATAATTTTACATTTATAACGCGCACATATTCATTCAATATCGAAGATATTAATTCGACGAGAAAACGACTCAGAGGCGCGAGGAAAGTGCAGAGGCGGAGGAGGCAGCCAGGCGCGGTTTTCCGGCGCCATATTGCCACACACTGCTGACTATATATAATGATGTTATCAGCCAACTAATTACTGAGTGTTTTTTTAAGTTGTGGGAGGAAACTGGAGAACCCGGAGGAAACCCACGCAAAACAGGGGGAGAACACACAAACTCCACACAGAAAGGAGCGCGAGGCTCTGAGTATCTCCCACGTGTAAGCACTCATTCATTGGCTGATAACACCTTAAGATAAAATGGAGCATGAAATGTAGACAATTGTTGGTGCCAACTCACCCTGTGACAGGCTTGATAAGACTGGGTACATTCTGGGTATTTTTTTAATTGGCACAACTAATATAAGGTGAGCTTGGCAACACTGCTTAAAGAGTTTGCCTGCACTCCCAAAGGAAACTCACTTTAAACAAGGCATTAATAACAATGGCCATTGTTAATCTAAAAAAGCTTTACAGAGTATTAAGACCATATCAATATGATCTTGCATTGGGATGTTTGGTGAAGTCAATAAATTACTGTTTGGCATGTGGAAACCAGAGTATATGGGGGAAACCCACATATGGGGGAATACCACTCAAAGCTCCACACAGTTGAATTCAATCAACTTGTGGTAACTTGGGCACCACCCAGCCAACCAGGTTTTGAAAGTTTCAAAACCACTGCGAGATCCACCGACCTCATGTTTAAAGTCACGGATTACGTGACGAGGGGAGGAGGGGACAGTGTCCACGGTTTCATTCAACGTTCTGATGGTCCATAATCTCTCGGCGCTTGGAGCAAAATATTGGACATCATTGCCCAATAACAAGCGGCACGGCCCGAGCACGCATTGGACAGCCATGTTAGGTGTCACATCTCATCTGCTTGGAATGTGTATTTGAAGAAAATTGAATAAACGAATCGGTCGTTATTGGCAGACTGCGCGTGCAATTATGCCCGCACCGAATCAAATTCTCACGAGAAATTCTACGCCGAAATATGGCAATAATGTTCTCCTTTACAATTGGTCCGTCATAAGCGAGAGAGCAAACGACTGCTCGCGGTATCAACACTGATTCAGGTGACTACACCGCTAATGTAATCGCTGCCTTGGAGAATGAAATAAACAACATTACATGCCTGGGACAACACAGGCATCTCATTAAGGCCACCGGCCACCCATGCAGCTGTTTATACATTACAACAGGCTTTCAAAGCGCGTGCACATGGAGCGAGAATGACAATGCATCCATGGCTCCGCACTGAGAAAACACGTATTGGGAATGCTATCAGCATGTTTGGCACCTAAGATACCGTGTCATTAAACCGTACACTGCGGTGCAGTTGTAAATTCATGGCTTTAACACCGAGTCTCTCCTCCAGTGTAGCATTAAACCCGCAAACAGCCCCCGAGGCTTCATCCGTTACAAAACCAAGCGGTTGTGGTTAGCAGACCAAGTGACGATTCGTAAATTAAAATATATGTTTAGATTGCAATACGTTTTTGGCAATTGCTCTCAAGTGCTTTTCTTAGGGGTTCGCAGTGACACACGTATTTTCCTTCTCCAACAAAGACGGCGCGAAGAAAAATACGCTCACTACGACGAAACCGATATAAAGGCTCTTAACAGCAATTATCATACATCAAACAGTTAAAAGCGAAATCAAAACAACGAATCAGTTCATATGGCCGCAATACAAGCATTGCATTAATTATGTTTTATTCACGTAGAACTCTATGCAATGTTTTTTTCCACTTTTGGCAAAAGGGCAGAATGAACGCGATAAAAAGGAAAGCACATGGATGAGACGGATCGTAAAGGTGAGACGAGACGGATGAGACAGACATTACGAGAGAGCACATATGAGAGAGACAGGGGTGTGACGATTTGTGAATGAATATCAATTTCTGCGATCGCAATGTGCAGATTGGGCTGTGTCTATAAAGACAGTGACTATTTTCAATGTACATGATGTTTGAATAAATTGCCCCCGATGCCCCGAGACGCAATAACTTGCTTACCCTTCCCCACTGGACAATTGTTAAAAAGAGCTACATAGCTCCAACGGTTCCTTCCAGCTTAGATAAAAACCGACCGATCGCAAGCCTAGACATCACCAGCCAAGTGTGCACCGGGATCAAGGCCATTTGGTTTGACACCACATGGTTGACTCGGAAGGTTCCGCCCGACACAAGCACAAAACCCAGGCGGGACACGGGGAAACTTGCGAAGGGAGACGTGGAGATGTAGGCACTCACCAGGGCATCCTGGTAAACGTTGGTCCACTGGACCTGCTTGGCACTGGGCCCTTTCAGCACCATAGGACGGCTGAGGACATCCAGGTACTCCTGCGGGGGAGGATAGATGTTTATTATTAGACGTTTACTTATTACAGCAGGTCGGACCGTTCGTCAGTGGCTCCGCGCACCAGCGCCAGAGATCGCCGATCTAATTACGTCTCATTAACGCGTCGTCTCTGTGTTGTGCGCGTCCAACAAAACAAACACGGACGCGAGAGAAACGCACGTTATAATCCGTTCGTTTATCGTCCACTGGGAATGAGTGAGATCTGGTGCACGGACATCGTCGTAAACGCGTCACGTACGCGGAGGCACGTACGATATAAGGTAAAGGCGCTGCCCCACAAAGCCTTGCTCGCGCCACTGCCAGCGAGAGAGCCTTCACTAGAGGAAGCTCTAGAGAGCCACGCTGTATACGTAAAGAGAGTATTTTGGCCTACTCTTCTTCACCGGGCACGTGTTTTAGAAGAGGTGGGAGTACGCACACTTTATTCCATCACACGCAACCCGCCGTTTGAAGAACTGTGGTAAACCTATTTATACTTGTGGGACACGTGCAATATAAACGGTCACAAAACAACTGTCAAACCCTTTCTCCGATCGCATATTGACATTGCCTGAAAAGATGATATTTCCACATTAAAAAAACATATATTTGTCGTCGTGGATACTTGTTGTCAGATAGTAAGTCTCCTGGCCCATGATTAACAAAAGCATAACATTAACTTCACTGCTGAAAATAAACATTAATAGCCCCCAGCGCGTGGCTGGCAGCCAAGACCTGAGAGGGTTTGGGCAGGATGAACGGCAGAGGCGGTAGAATGTTTATTATGGATAGATGTTTATTATGGAAAGAAGGTTATTCTTCCAACGGGGGAGGTGAAACGTCGCGAGGGAGATCGCTCGACACGGCTATCCTGAAAGAACAGCTCTGAACAGCAACCATCATGAATCCAGACGTGAAAACGTACATCAGTACAGTTTATTATTACAGCAGAAAATACCCAGTGAGCTTGCAAGCTCTGGATGAGGGATTCCTACGCTACAACAAACGTTCGAACTAACCGACGCAAACCATGTACAAAATCACAAGGTAATACAACAAAAACGGAAGCACAGCAACCACGCAGAACATCCAACACATTCGCTTACCTGTGTGTTAATCCGAATGGCCCCAATGGATGGAATCTCAAAGTAGTAACCTACATAAAGAGACATTTTAAACAATGCACATTTAGTATTTAGTAATATGAACGGCGCTAATGGTAGGTTTGTTTCCCCCTTCCCCAGTGATTATGTCCGTATTATACGCCACCTCTCTCTCTCTGTGAGCTGTGTCCTTTCTCACAGACGGCGGGCAGTCATGGCCCTTCCTCCATGAAGCTTTGTCTGTGATATTTACTCGACTTTGTGTTATACACTCCTCATAGTTGAATCCGATTAATAATAATTCATTCATTCATTTTCAGAAACCGCTTAATCCTATACAGGGTCGCGGTGAGCCGGAGCCTATCCCGGCAAGCAAAGGGCGCAAGGCAGCGGATCACCCAGGATGGGACGCCAGTCCATCACAGGGCGCCTGTGGCAATTATGTAAAACGCGCGCATATTCCCCGATCGCTTGTGTACTTAGTTCACAGTTTGCCTCAGCTTCTTGTACCTATAGTTGTCCCCGTCGAAACATTACGTGTCCAAGATATATAACCTGCCTTATATATTTTACGTTTTTTGTACGTAACTGCTTTTATTTATTTATTTAGGTCACGTTAAATGTTGAATCGAGGGTTTTGCTGTAGGATGAATAGGGTGTCTCACCTTTATTGGCACAAGCCATCCACTGGATAGGCGTGACGTCGTAGTTGTGTTGCCCGACGGAGAACGTGAACACTCGTACCTGCGAGAGAAGAGTGCCCACGAGCTGCCTCAGCCATACGTTTCAATGATTATTACGCTCACAATGCGTGCATAAAATTGTATGTGTTTGATTTGTGGATGCTGTATGTAAATAGTTTCACGGTGCTCTTGCAGCCACTGGAATGTATGAACATTAAACATAATTCTTTCCACAAAGTCATGACAATACATGAAATCACAGGGCAGGACAGGAGACTGTCAACATTTTTTAGGCCATGATTTAAGTGTTTTTATCAATTATGTTAGCTTCAATTGTGTGCAGCGGAGAGCCCAAGATTGATCTATGTCTTTTCAATTGTCTACTTTCAACAAAAAATAAACACAAATGCACATTTACAAATGCAACATACAATCACATGCGTTTACGGAGTGTACGTAAATTTGCAATCAGACGTTCCGTTTCGTTCTCTCAAAAGCAACGCGGCAGGGTTGAACTAGTAACTTCCGCCGCCTCCTGTTGTTACTCCACCTCGTTGGTTTGGAACATCGGTCTCTTTCAAGGAATATTTTTCAATTCACATTTATTCACCTGGTCGCCAGCCTTCCAATTTTTTCATCCGTCATAATATACATACGCAAATAGTGCCACGGCTACGCCATTGTTTCTGGCTTTATTCTCACAACGTCTCCAAACCAATGCAACGTTTTAAAACACCGCAGCCTTTTATGTAATACCGCAATCTGATACACCCTGACACGATTAGACGCATTGACAGATACAGCCCATTATTGCCCGCAGCTATATTTACCACAGCACATAATTGTAGGTGGGGCCGTGGCAGCTCGCATATAATCAGCACAAACATGGGGAGTCTAAAAAAAGGCCCTAAATGGCACGAAAGACAAAGGATGAAATGTCATTAGTATTATTTATTCATCTTGGAGCACGCTTGTAATGCCAGTCTCGTGGGGTCCTTTTGGCCGTAAAGACAGACGTAATATACAAAAGTCTATAATTACAGTAGAATGAGAGTCGTAATTAGCGGCAGGGACCATCGTTACAGCTGCCACCATCCACGGGTATTAAACCTGATGCTGGGAGGGAGCAGACAGCTGCACCCAGTTATTAACACACGTCTTCACATGGTCATTCCACAGTAGTACTATGCAGTTATGTTTTCATTACATATCGTGATTATACAACACACAGGGAGGCACATCCACATGGGCGGCCAATGTTGGATAATCCACCGCGGGTTGATGGCAGAGAGGACAAATATAATCCATGCTTGACTTTGATAGTGACCATAAGTCCGTGGCAACTCGTCGGATCGTGGGGAAAGGCGAGGGTGAGCGATTAAATGCCCGCAACGGATACGTACGCATCCCGCTATTCAGCCGGAGCACGCCCAAAAGGAATAGAAAATCGTCGCTACAGTAACGGCAGGCTCCAAAATTCACGGTGAACGTCCATTATTTTTGCAAATCGCTTATCGTTTAACTTCCCGCGCGCTCAGCACCGCTGTTTAAAGCCCCCCCTCGCCAGCCCCCCACCCCCCCCGTTTTGGGGGGCTTCAGGGCAGATGAGATGCCCAACACATTTTTTCTATTTCAACTCGGGTTCTAAATTAGACGTAATTGAGTAAGTTATTAATTAACTTCAGCTATTGCCTTCGGGTAGTTCATCTTACAGGAGCACGTGACTTCTCTATTAAGAGCCGTGAAGCATCCGCAGGCTCTGACGTTGGCAGCTTTGCACCACCGCATCATATCTCTTGTATACACAGCAAAAGCTTTGTTTTTAGATTACTTGCTGGTGGCTTTAATGTTATTTTCATCGCTTTTAAGCGCTGCTCTTTTGGGATAGCCATGCTAGGCGGCAGGGTAGCGCAGTGGTAACATGTGCGCTTCACAGAAACAAGATGCGGCCCGAGGCAGTTTAATTCCCACCTCGGGCAACATTTCTGCACAGGTCCGAAACCGCCTACGACGACCTCGCATGCATAGCGATCACCCATCCGAGCACCGTACAGGTTCAATCCTGCTTATCTTCTGAGATCAGAAAGAATCTTGCGAATTACAGTCTCATAACTAGGGAAGGCTATTGTTGATGTTGTTATTGTTATTATACGCGGTATACGATTCATGACACATGCCCGGTGGGGATGGGCGGCCACTCACGGTTTTGTTGGGCCCGTTGTACTGATCAAAGATGTCTTGGGCGCGGTCTTCCCCTCCATCGGTGAACAGCATGATCATCTTGTTGCAGGAAGCACGAGAAATGTTGTTGAACTGCACCGGCAGCGACGACACAATCCCGGTGAGAGTTTGAGCCGCAATGCTTGAAAATCAGTATCATTATCAGTACAGTTGCCGCTTCATCCTGGAGAGGGGGGACAGAGCCTATCTCGGCAGACAAAGGACAGAAGGCCCGGTTATACCCATGATGGGAGGCCAGTCCACTCCAGGGCACTGGGGAAATTTATTCAGGCCAATTAACCTGGGCAGCAGTATATTTTTCGACAGTGGAAGGAAACCATAGCACCCGATGAAAACCCACACAGACATGGGGAGAATACGCAAACTCCACACAGAAAGGCACTCGAGCCGGGGAATCAAACCAGGGACATTCTTGCTGTGTGGTGGCAGTGCTACTCACTGTGCCACCGTGCCCCCCACTACAGCATACCAGTAAGAAAGTGACCGAAGCATTCAGTCGAGTACAGGTCGGAAGGGCGGTCGCGATATGACCGAACCGGTAAAGAACTAAAAGTGACTTTCACCCCTGCCTGTGGGCCATACGTTCCCGCGGCCTACTCTAAGGCGAGGGCGGCCAGAGGCACACGTGGCCTTCTCCTTACATTGAGCAACTGTTTGAACGCAAAGTCCAGGCCGGCCGTGTAGTTGGTGACCCCTTTGGCCGACATCTTGTTGACGGCGGCCTTGAGCACGTTCTTGTTGCGTACGTTGGCCTGGACCAGGTGGTTGAAACACGCCACCGAGTTGGCCGTGTTGTTGAACTGCGAAGCAGGATCGCGGGGAAGGGGGACGCAAAAGGTCACAGGCGCACGACGGAAGAGAGCAAAGCGAACGAATTACACATCCCTCCTCAGCATCCACGTGGCAATCGCACGCTACCGGAAGCCGACGTTAACTCGGCAATTGCTCCGCGGGATCTCGTTTCGATGGCAGTGTGCATAATTGCTCGATCTATTTTAAGCCTCGCGCAGCCATAGCAATTAGGCACTCCATTAAAATAACCCGCTCATTAAAAGATGAGAAGTAAACGACAGCGGGTGAGACGTCATGCGCACGCACGGCACCACGCGCCAACATCGCGTGCGGAAGAATATTTGAAGCCTGCCGTTCGCTCTCGCGGGTAGAGCCGCTTGTTTTCAGTCGCTGCTGCTGTTGCCGTTCATGTTGACGATGCCGTTTTATATTTGTAAGGAATGGTTTCACATTGTTCCCCCCAAGCCAAATAGGGAAAATGGAAGCTGTTTTAAAGCTTGTTATTGATACTGTATTCGCTCGCGTTCGTACACGGCTGCAATTCCAACCTATTGTGAAGGGATACAGAATATCGCTGCAAAGACGACGCTCGCTAATACGCAGCTGACGAGCTTTGCTTACGCGGCGGCGACGTCATTATGGGATGAGGAACACGTTTTGCACGTGCAGTGAATTTAATTGCGTACTTTTAATCAGGTTAATCGTTTATGAAATTTAGCGCTTAATTGTTCCCCCATACGTTGCGAAAAATGACGAGCTGGAAAATAAAATGGGGTTCTAAGTACGCGGTCGACAGCGTTAATTGGATTGTATCGGGAGATGTCGTACTTATGGCCAGCACAGGGGCAGCTGATGAACAATTAAAAGGAACGCATTGGTGTCGTGAATCAGCTAATTATAACTGTCACATTCATACAATGAATAACACTGTGCGTGGCCTTGTCTACTTACAGTGGAGTGGACAGGCACCTCAGAAAAATTAAATATTCTTTTGACATTAGACAATTTATTCAAGTGATGAAAGGTTATAATTTAGAGCTCTATGTCATGGATGTAGGTTTTCACGGCTGGATCTACAAGAATTGCTCTCCATCACCATTCTTTCGGGATAGGCGTGTCAATTGGTCCTTCGTTTCACCTCCCACGTTGGGGTAACGCATGAGAAACGTTGCAAAGGAGAGAGCAGGAACACTCGACACTGCTATCCAAAAAGAACAGCTTTGGAGAGCAATTCTCAGCCCTACGTTAGGCAACGTGTGAAGGTAGACCATCACATGCTGTATTTGTCACGGGTGATTGTTGACTATAATTCACCACAACAATCACTGTGAGTGTACAAAACGAAGTGGTCTAGAACCGGACGCGATGTCCGTCGAATGAAAATTTTAATTGTGATAAATTGTGATAAATTTGAGATGGCGATTAACTTCAAGAATCCGTTCTCTTTTAAACTTTACGTCGACAAGTTTCGCTTACCGCCCCAATATTCACGAAGTCGTCATCGGCCAGCGTTTCCAGCATGTTCAAGACGGACGTCTTGATGAGATTGAGCGTGAGGCCGCTGACACTGCCGCTCCTGCGCTCGGGGGGCGTGCGAGACAACGAAACACAGAGCAACGCATCATCCTTTGCTATGCTGTGCAAAACGTCCTGGTTTTTCCAGGACAATTCCGCTTTTGTAAATGCTGTCTCTTTGTCGAGCCTTTACCACCTCCCTGTATAAGCATACATTTAAACAAAAAAATCACTGTTGCTGAGCACAGGCCCAAATGTGTAAATTGCCAAGGGGCCAGCAACAAAAAATTGTTAGTATTTCGTTTTTTTATCCTACTATTTTTAAACCCTTGTTGTTGTGTTCCAGTCGATGTATATGCCAACACCGGGCTCTGAGAGAAACGGCATTTCGATCCTCTATATGTCCTGTACATATGGCAGAATTGACAATAAAGTTGAATTGAACTAGCAACACTATTGAGGATGCAATAGACAAGTGTAAGCCGTTTCTCTATATAACCCCTAAACAGACTTACTCTGACACTCTGACCCCCCTCTTGGAAAAAGTAGGAGTACTGACACCACCCCACACTTTACCTCACCACACGTGACCTGTCGGTCGATTTTGATGTACCTACTCATACTGCTGGACTGCAGCGTGCTCAAGCAATCTACAACATCCTCATCTGCTAATGACGGAGCGAGCATTTCAACAACACTTACACGTCGACAAGTATGAGCATGTCTTTTGGAGAGGCCGCTCCCTGGATGTACCTGCATCACACACACCGCACATTAGGGAAATGTTAGCTCCGCTTTGACTTGTACAGGAGTTTAAAGGGCAACATCTTGTGCACTGCATAAGCTGCGGACCTCTCTATTCAGATAGATATCACAGAGCGACGCAATACTACTTGACGTTACCTAATGGCCCATTGAAGCGGACATCACGTAGCTACGTCCGAAATCCTTTGAAGTGTAGTCGTCTGTTTTTGCGCCATAAGAGGCAGCACTTTCACCCACGCCGCCACTGACAGCAATGCACTAGTGTAGGCTTTCACGGCTCGGTTTACGGAGGTTGCTTTTCAAAGCCGTTCTTTCGGGATAGCCATGTCGAGCGCTCTCCATCTCTCCCTCGCGACGTTTCGCCTCGAACGTTGGAGGCATCTTCAGGCATTGAGTGGGCGGTTGAGTGAGTTGTGCCAGTAATGCTTGTCGCATAACAGACAACCCAATATTTTTTAATTCTGACAGCAGGAATATAAGCCGGATTGAGTGAAGAAAACCCACAGGATGGCATCTGGTGCAGTCGTTCGTGACGCAGCCGATACCATCGGCAAGCCGCGCCTGAGAGTCTGGTTTAGTCACAGGTGGCTGCCTGGCTTCAATTCCTGGATATCAGTGGTGTCGGCTCCATTGCCCCGACACAGTACAGTGCTTTGCATCCTCTGGGTGAAAAGTGCTTTAAAATTTTAAAATTGTTATTGTTGTCAGGTTCAACGATACTGAGCCATCCCGGCCACATGAATGCAGGAGCAATGAAGCATATCGGTAGCATTACAGTTGGCCGTGGAGGAGAGGGCACAGGCTTCCATTGTGTTTTAGTTTCTCAGCCTCTCTGCTAGTGTGCGGATATATAAATCATCCCAAAGCCTGACCGACAGCTCAGCATGGCCAAAAATGCAGAAAAAAGAATCCTGTATTTAGATGGTAAACACTGCACGTAAATAACAATTTCACGAGTACAACCGGGATAAACCTCGAAGGCCAAAGGGATGGATAGGAGACAGCCGAGAGGTTCTGTACAATGAATACTGTAAAAATCGTTGCCGCTTAGGAAACATTATGTCAAGAGTATGAATTGACTTTTCTCCAGTCACAGAAATGTCTTTTATCCGTAAAGAATAATACGATGTTTTTGCTGCTGCTGAGTTTGGCAGTGGTACACAGGCACAATTAACAAAAGAACTCGCATCCGTCAATAACACTGCCTTGATTGTATATTCGGTGACATTTTGGGCAATTGCCCCTCTTCATAACAAGTGGTGCGCTATGAAAAAGGGCCACCGCCAACAAAACCTCCGCTGGTTATGTTCTTACCAAGGTCGTCTTCGCACGTCGTACATATCCACCCCTTTGTCTTTCGTATTCCATTCAGAGGCTGCGAGGGGGAAACAAAAATAATCGGTGGGGCCTTGGTGATTCATCCACATGGCCATTGAGAGCCGACGAAATTGCACACGAAACTTTTTGTAAGGTAGCGTTGTTTTAGCATTGTGAAACAAGTATGCCTGTCAGATTTGAATCCAGACATCTGGAGCCAGGTTTAGAGTAAAGTGTAAAGCTGTCTGTTGATGATCTATGGTTTAGAGTTAAAAGTCAGTGCCGTTGCTTGAGAAGCTTACCTTTGTGCAAGTGTGATTCAGTTGTTTAGGTATCTGTGTGTGGAAGCGGTGGCTCAGTCCTTAGCACTTTGCGCTACAAACTTAATAACCCGAATTTGATTCCCGCTCATGGCCAACACCAGTGACGATTTTCTGAACCTGTCCTGGGCCTCCCCTAGGTCGACTCAGCCTCAAATGAGTACCTGGTGCGGTGAGTAAACATCGCCACTAGGGAGACAAAAGGCCTGGTCCTGGCCACCCAACCCCTCATGTGCCGTTCAAATGTACATAACTACACACAAATGAAAAACGTAAGCATTTTGGTGATGAATGCGCCGTTTATTAACATGTTTTTTAAAAAAGGCACATTCTAAAATTAAACGTAAAACGTTTAATCTCACCCACAAGCTACGTGGCTGCGTCGATCTGCATTACATTTTGGTATGGATTGTTTTTCCCTCTCGCTATTCTCCCTTTTATGAAAGAGCAAATCATACATTATTTATTAGCTCCCGGAGTGGTATTACGCAATGTTTGGCTTTATTGTGTCCTCTCGCGAGGATGTATTGCTTGACCCAATGGTAGGATAACACCTCAGCACTTGGAACCGTAATGACAAAGATCGTCCAGTTTGGGGTTGTTAGACGACAAACTGATGAACCGGTAAACGTTCCAAATCGATTGCCGGTTCAAAAAGCCAGGAATTGGCAATTGTTTCTGGTGAAATGCCAGAAGCGTACGGCATTGTTTCAAGTGTTGAGAGATGGAATTGAACCGTTGACCTCTGGATTTGCAAGTGTGGTGCGATAAGCATTACAACACTCGGCTTCCCTCGTTTCTTATTTAATAAGGTAGATAGATAGACATTTATTATTACAGCATAAAAATACCCTGTGAGCTTGCAAGCACTGAAAGCGGGATTCATCTGACACAACAGTGGTATGCGTGTTCCCAGACTTTCCTACGCCAAATAAAATAAAATCTGAATTAACATGCACAAGTTAAATAATACAGGCCACAAATGTCACTTAATTATCAGTAGGCAACACCGTTAATATGCCGCTGTAAACATTACACTATTAATCACACCTTTTCAACAATTGCCAGGACAACGGCTAATGCTTTTATATTCTGTGAGAACAAAGACATTGAGACCATTTTAGGATTATTAATGTTTTGTCATGTATGAAAATAGAGCGAAATGCATAATGCTTCAGATACATTTTAAACTCGTAAAAATCCAAAGCACATATTTACGATAACGTTTTATTTCTCCGATTATATTAGCTTTTCAGATGTTTAAGATGTGGCTGAATGTGCATTGCAATCCATGCAATTTTTTATATTGTATTATATTTTTTAGATTTTAGATGGAATTCACGTGAAACTGCACGTTTAGAGCATTGCCAATATGCTAAAGCCTTTCCATACAATCTAAAAATAATCCATTCTGAAGTTAATTCATTTGAAACGTATTACAACAAATTGGTCTATGCCGTACAATAATGTATTTTATAACTGTAATGCGGTGGCAACTTTGATTATGTATTTTATTCCTACTGTGTTTAAAACAGGTGCCTGAGTTCTGTCATGGACAATACGTTGTAAGCAGCAAAGGGCAACAGGGCAAAAAAAATCGTTGTACTGCACTTCTATACCCAGCGTCTATGCTTCCCGCATTCTCCAACCTGCACCGAGTGACCCA
>JAZEWU010000013.1:3816374-3828661 GCA_036362915.1 Geotria australis
CAGACAACAGATCAGAAGAGAGAGAGAGAGCCAACATCTCGGCACGGCACCGATAACCCACTCCCACTCCAACAATCCAAGATGAAAGTAACCAACAATTTATTACCGGTACCGTCATATCGCAGACCCCCTTCCTTCCCACCTGTACCGTATTGAATGCATCGGCCACTTTCTTACCGCCACAGTACCGGCTTGGCCTTCTCCTCTGTGTGTCTGTGAATTCAGGTGTCCTCCGAGGGCAAAGTTTACGCGGTAAACACGCTGCTCGGGGCATCGGGCGGCTCGCCGGTTGTGCTTCTGGATCAGTGCGTCTGTGGTGAGGCGATCGTATCGGGTACACTCTCACATCTCAACCGACGCACGCACCGACAGGCGCAACACGCCACCCTCGGCACAACTGCAAATTAAACATTTACGAGGTTACATAAAGTGCCGGTCGTGATTTAAAGCAGCCCCGTGTGAGGTACGAGTACGGGATGTTCCTCGCTCAAAAAGGAACCCCCTGTCCACCCCACCGCGCCACCGAGTGATAGTAACGATCCAATCCCAATACGATCTTAGACAAGCTTTGAGATGGCGCTAGCAATCATTGAGATCACCCCGTGGACTCAACTCTCCCCACCTACCTCTCGGCTCACTCTAAACCTACACCCCCTTCATACGTTCTCCACGCTGACAACCAAGGATCTCTGTCAATGGAAACAATAAACCTTCACTCAGTGAGAGCTCACTCCTTCTCCTCTGCTATCACACATGTCTGGAAGTCTTCTCTACCTGGCCATCCAAGCTGTTAACTCCACACCTCGCCCCTCCATATCCATGTCTTGTCGATGACCAGGTGTGGAATTTGCGCGCGTTATAAATTATCCATCCATCCATTTTCTAAACCGCTTGTCCTGGTGAGGGTCGCGGTGGCAGCAGTCCAAGGAGAGTGGACCAGATATCCCTTTCCTCAGCAACAGATCCCAGCTCTTCCTGGGGGATTCCCAGGCGGTCCCAGGCCAGCCGAAGGATATAAATTATATGATTCTAATTATTTTCCCAGTTCAACTCTCGGCTCAAGACCCTCCTCTTCTCCTACGCTTATTTCAGTCTATGATTTACAAACAACATTTTCGCGCATCATTTTCTCCCATGAGAACATTTCCCCAGGTGTTAGTGCAGCGTCCTGAGATGTAGCTGCATTGAGGTTTTATATAAAATCTGCAGCAAGTGAAGTAAGTGTTGTAGAGGCACTAATGGAAAGCACAACAGAGCAGGTATATCTAGGGCGAGTATTGAAGGAGTACAAGGATTATAATGATGAACTAAAAAAAGCGAGCAAGGATACAGCAGAATTGAGTGCTTTTGGAAATTAATGTTTCATTTATTATAAGCCATATATCTATGTGCCTAAAAGTGAAAGATTGGAATGAGTGAATACTGCCAGCCTTGGGAACACAAGACTGTTGACAAAAGAACACAGACAAAAGCTGAAACGTTCCCAAGGGAACGTGGAGAGGAAGCGTGCTGTGAATTACATCGATACGGTAACAAATGGATCAGAGAGCAAATGCAAATCAGAGAAACCTTGTCAACCTTTAAGAAAAGTGGGCTTAAGCAGACACAAATATCAAAGGTATGGCAGCTACCGGGCAAGACCAGTGACGGAGTGACAGGCGAAGGAGGAAAACACATGCGAGGGGGGTCTGTTTCTGTTACGAGTCTTTCCCATCACATATAGATGTGATTGTGAATTCCCTAGAAACGTGCTTGTGCAATGCTCTGTATTTTTGCCTTTTTTTATTTGAAAAATTGTGTGTAATGCTATGTGTAAATGTGGTTTTTTTGGTTGATTAAACATTTTTTTTGTTATTTATAATCTTGTCTATATATTTTTTTTTTACCAGCAACTCGCATGTTTGTTGTGTCGCAGGAGTCCCGTAAAGAGCTTGCAAGCTCATTGGGTATTTTGTCTGCTGTAATAATAAACATCCATCCATCTATCCATGTGCCCGGCCTCGGCGTGGGCGCCAAAACGTTCACGGCACCGCATCTCCACGGACTGTATTTTACGCAGCGCACCGTGCACTCGTGTGACGTAGAGTCGACCTCTGAGCGCCCCGTCTCAACTCGGAGAGCGTGATTAACTGGTGTAAACCACGGCCCGGATTCGAACCAATGTGGCTGGGATCGTGTGGCTGGGATCGTGTGCTTGTACACTCACCACTGCACGGCTGTGCTAGACAATTAACTGTTGCTCTTTCAGGATAGCAATGTTGCCTCCCGATGTGGGAGGTGAAATGTCACCAGGGAGAGAAAAGGAACACTCGACACGGCTATCCTGAAAGAACAGCTATGGATGTGAGCAATTCTCACACACCCGAGTCTTGAAAATCTACACCAGAGAACTGTTGTTGCCAGTTTAAACAGCCAGTATCCAGGTTGACCTGGGTTGGCGGGTTGCCCCACAACGGTGGGGGCATTCGTAGAGAATTTGATGGCTGGATGACCTTCATGGCACCAACCTCCTCTAGTCGGAGGGTCTTTGGATTGCCGTGATTGTAACCTCCCTCCAGACCTATTCACCAAGGGAGACCCTACCAGGCAGGAGTGCTATATTCCAGACCTGTTTACTAACGGACACTCTAGCAGGAGTCCTGGACTCCATGCGACATACCTCTAGTCTTCATTGGAACATGCAAGGTTACGATCCATGGATGACAGACAGACATCTGGCAGAGATGATAAGCGGAAACTGTGTAAGATAGAAACGTGGCTGTCGATGCGTCGAGACCGCTGCAGTTCACCTGGGTAATAACGCGTGAGCCCCGTGGCGCTGCCAAACACTTGCCACATGAGCGTGGGGTCCTCCTTCTTGTTGTTAATGAACACCTCATCGAGCCCCGCCGTCCAGTTGAGCTCGTTCAGAATTATCGTTGCTGTGGGCGACACGAGAGGCGCAGGGTGCGCTTGTACGTGCAACACAATAAACGTGCAACACTCGAGCGGAGACAAAGACGCACAAAGGATGCCCCTCATAATCAACAGATCTCCGTAAGTTCTCGCGTGTTTTTCGGCACAATGTCGGTTGCGAGCAGGAATCAAACCCGGGTCGCAGTCCTCTACCCACCGCCCCGCTGCTCCCCGCACACACACACGCACAATGAACCGCTGCATCACCGCTCCTCACACACGTACGGCCACACCTAACGCACAAATACAAACGCGTATACCTACCGGGCGGTCCCAATCGCCCTTCACGTTTTCTAAGAATTATCTCCGTAACGTGAACGGACGAGTGGATTTCTCCCGTCTCATCGACTGGGCGACATTGATTAGCCAGTGAAAGGTCAAAATGCACTTGCGCCGACAATTGGGTCCTTTATAAATGGAGATCCACGTGCGTCATTACGTCGAACATCGCAATTCCCTTCTCAGTCTGAAAGATACAAATTGTATGGCTGGGAATGGGGCCTGCATTACCGGTGCCGTACCTCGGTGCATTAGCCACTATACCATCACTCCCCACACAATACAAATGAACGCGCACATTCGATATCCGTGCACGCAAGTGAATACATTACGCACGCATGCGCGCACACACCGGCCAAACATAATTAACCTGCTCCCCAATACGTGTCGGGCCTAGGTCGCCAAATTGGATTCTTGATTGGGAGCAGGTAAAGGTGCGCAGGTCTAGTACATTCAATTGTATTGTCCTATGCGTTATTCACCGGCCACGGCAGGCCAACAGAACTCGGTGGCCAGTCGGCAAGAGTAAATGTCAGCAGAAGTAATTCACAAAGGTCAACGCAAAGCTGTGCAATGGATGAGGCCCCTGTCCTAAGCGGATCAACCGTGATTACCCAGCACCCAGACAGGAGTACGGAATGTCACTCAACAAGTCAAAATATACGGGTCTGTTATTAAGCCGTGACTATGCACATGATTGGACCACACTCTGAAAATGACAGGCGTTGGGGCACAGAGTAAAATTCATCTCGCCGTCTCCACCACCAGCACTGCCTTATGACAGAAAAGAAAATATATGCATATATCAGGCTCATGTATTGGGCAATTGCTCTTCTTCAGAGGATAGAGAGGTTGCAAAGATTATCTGACTGACAGTTTGGGATCGCAATAACTGCTAGAGATCGCAGTAACAGCAACACAACTTTATTCCGGTGGCTGGTCCACGTCGGATCACCTTTACGAGTATTACAGGTGAAAGGCGCTATATAAAACGCTATTATTATTATTATTAGTGTCCCCTCCGTCGTTAGGGACAGGGCTACGGCATAAACCCGCGGAGTAATAACAATAATTATTTTACATTTATAACGCGCACATATTAATTCAATGTCGCAGATAATCATTCGACGAGAGAAGGACTCAGAGGCGCGATGAAAGCGCAGAGAGGCAGAGGAGGCAGCCAGGCGGTTTGCCAGCGCCATATTACCACACGCTGCTTCCTATATATTACAATGTTATCGGCCAACTAATTAATTAGTGTTTTTTTTAAGTTATGTGAGGTAAACCGGAGAACCCGGAGGAAACCCACGCGGAAAAGGGAGAGAGATCACACAAACTCCACACAGAAAGGCGCCCAAGGCGAGAATCAAACCGCCTCGGGCAAGAAACACGTCCCCTCCGCCCACCCCTGACCATGCGAGAGCGTGAGCAACGGGAGCGAGCTCCTCTGGCCGAGCGAGCGGCTCGAGATGAGGCGGGAAGCCGCACTCACAGCCGCGGTAGATGTCCGTGGGGATGTGCACGGCGGTGTAGCGGTCGTCGACGGGCCGCTTGAACTCCGTGCCGTTCTTGAAATCGGGGGCGATCTTGTTGACGAACACCTCGTCCTCGCCCTCGTCCTCGTCGTCTTTCTTCATCTGCCCCACCACACCGAGAGAGCCGCGCGCGCACCGTCAGCCTGAGCTCGCGAAAAATAACACCGCCGCCGCCGCCGCTAAATGCGGCGCGAGAAAAAACAGTAATCAACAGGAACGTCAAACTGCGAGCGAATCTACGGCGCGCTTCTCGCATGTCGATAACGGATTTATTCCAGAGGTCCCGTTATTCCGGAGGTCCCACGGCACTCATTTAGGCCGTGTCCATTAAGAGACGGCGGGAGGGGCCTGTGTTTGCTTGCGAGCGTTTTGTTTTACGGACGAATGTAGCGTGGGCCCTTTTTGCTGTGCACAGCAGGCACAAAAGAGGGCTGTTCGTCAAGAGTTACATTTGAAGTTGAAAGAGCCAAGATCTGTGAGTTGAATGGATTTTAAAAGTCAAAATGAAGCGGTGGAAAAATACAGATGATGAAGGTTTAAGCCAGGCTTTTTGCCGTACCCAGCAGGGGCATGAGATAACTGTGAACCAGCAGTTACAATTTCTAGTAGAATGAGCAGAGATATGTGAAGGTGAATATGTTGAATGAGTTGAATGTGTTTAAAAGCCAAAAGTAAGCGGCAGAAAATAAGGACAATCAGGGATTAAGTTTATCCTTATGGGCTCTGAGAACAGATTGCAGTTATCAATAACCACATCACGGTTTGCTTTCTGGCAAACTGAAGCAAAAAAAATGTTCCAAGAGGGGCAATGTCAAACCAGGTGAGTCGGGCGTAATGCAGGATATGAGGAAGGGAATTTTAGTTTGTTTGTTCTAGTATTGTTGCCACACGTTAAAAGGGAGCGAAGCTTTGTTAATTGTCATGTCTGGAATTGTTATGAAATCATTTGAGTGTTTCACTTCATTCTGTAGAAGAAGAAAAAAAACCTTCAAGGAATAAATAAAACACTATAAGGAATAAAAACATTGACAATTCATATGCCAAAAAAAAAGATCATGCCAAACGTTTGTTTTTGATCCAGGGTAGATCATGGGCTCAAAATAAAACCAACATCACCTGCTAGTACAGTACGTAATCTGATGTTCAAATAATTAAACATTCTCAATCTAATAACGTTTTTGTTAAAATGTTCTTATTAATAAATGCGATGTATATTCGTTTGTTTCATCTATGCTTTAAAACAAACACAAATATACATTATACTTACGTTATTAAACACAGTGCTCGTATGCAGCATCGCAGGAGCTGTTAGCCCTGCTGCCAATAATGGCTGCTAATCTAGGAGCATTTGCTTAACGAGCCTGACTGCTGCTGATGAGACCCAGATGGTTGAACCCGGTCCAGAGTTTACTTGCCGAAACAAATGCCGCCAAATAAAATTGGCCTGGAAAGCCAACGGACTAATGTACATTTATTTATATGTGGACAACCAGACAATGGAGTTCTGCTTACATTTGCTTTTGATGCAGCACGTGGGAGATAAATGCACACAAATAATGGAAATATCGGTGATTCTAAACAATTAAAGTGTACAATAAACCCAATAAACTACATTCTGCTACATTATCCTCAACGATGGTGGCAGAAATTGGGTATCCCCCATCTCCATGCATAGTGGAAGAGTGGTCTGGAGGTCCCTTGAAAGAAGGAGGCCCGCTGTCTGCAAGAAAATGACACTAATGCGCATGGCTTCCTGCCGCCTCTACGCTACGGTGCATTTAAGTTGTCTCGAGGCTCCGCGGGAAGACATCCAAATGTTTGGGCGGCGCTCACTGGGACCGATATTAGCAGTCCATCGCTGCAGTGCTGCTCATCAACAGACAGGCATAACTTCTTTATTGACCAACGCATATACCAACGGCATATAAATCTGCATATTAATCTGCAATTTGCATATTAATGAACGCCAACTGGCACACGTGTAAATGGACGGTGCGTGCTCCCCTATCGAGCCGGTGGGTTTTTAATGCCGTGGAGCCGAGCCGAGCGCCAGAAAACTTTTCCACTCAAACGGAGGAGTCGCGCCGTGGAAGTCCGGACACCAATTTGCGGCCAGTTTGACTCCATCACCTGGCACCTCACAGCCACTAGCAGCGCGTTTCATTCGCCCAGAAAAACCCCAGCGGCCCAATGCACCTACAGTTTCTGGGTTCAGCACCAACTTCACTGCTGGTGAGCAGTGTGGGTACGCCTGCCTCTGCTAAGGAGGTCTGGCAACCGTGGAAGAGTAGGCAGCTCTAGAGATGTATCCCTAGAGCTGCAGTTCCCAACCTAAATCCTAAATAAGTACACTGTAATTAGATCATTAATCGGTGCGATAATCACAAACTTATTACGCACTGTGTACTCCAGTGGAAAACTTGATTCCAAATCTGGAAGTACCGCTAAAAATATTTTTTAAACATCAATTTGCATCAACCAAAATTGTTAGATGAAATACACCTGCATATTAATTAGAATGTTTCTAAATCAGCATTGATTGCGTGGCAATCTTTATAATGGTTGTCTTTAAAATGTACCTACAATTTTCACAAAGGAATATCTTAATTTCTGGAGACCACAAAAGCCTCTCCTTTACAGGAAAAATAAATATGTTTTTGAAGTCTCAAACCATCCCTGACGCACCCTGAAATTAAAGTGCTGCGTTTAATGAAAATTTCAGAGGTAGAAAAAGTTCGTCCACATTTAATTATTAATACGAAATCTCACAAACTCCAGGGAGCAAATTCATTATTAGCACCGCTATTGTCTGCCCTCACGTTAATATAGGCATGAACCATCAATAAGCACGGCCCTAATAACTAATAACAACAACGGCATAAAGGTGACGTGGTAGTATTTGTGAGTTCATGATCAACGCCCCTTTGTATTTTCAGAACGGATGACAAACTGTCCAGACACCGGGGAAAGGAAAGAGGGGATTAGTTCCGATACACAACTTCACCGGCACATCCATCAAACCTTGGGGAACTGCACATACGGCCTAATGTCGAGCTGAGAAAAATCCAATCACTTTAATTAAAACACGAACACAACAGCAGTATTACACAGTAAAGTAATTTCAAATTGCAGCTTTATTCATTTATTTTAATACGTAAACTATGGGCATGCATTACCTGTGGATGCTAGCACATGGTGTTTCAAACCTGTGGTTTGCCTTGAAGTATTTAATTTTCCTTTTGCAGCTGCATTTCAATGCGTTACAACAATGAATCATATAACAGTTTCAAATACATTTTACACAGGAATGAGTTTCCAATTCACGGAAATGGCATAATAGGATTTCGAAACCGCATCCTATAATAGGGTGTAATACTTCATTATGCTTTCTAATATATAATACTAAGAGCGTATTTGTCAGGAGTATATAATAATATATGACACTGAACTACTCATAAAAAGTCTGTCTCGTTGCTTCTCAAAAGTATTTTTCAATGAGGCCCTGCAGTGAGATATTCGGCTAAATCAATTCATGAGTGTTTGGTGTTGTGGGAGGGAACCAAAGGTACCCGTGAGAAAACTCAGCCAAACAAGGGGGGTTACACTCGAAGCTTCGTGGAGATAATCACAATTCTAAAATAGAAGGATCCAGTCGAGCGAGTCGTGTGCACACTGTGACTGTGCTGCCACCTCAATGCTACCTTCGAGCTCCATGTTTACAACACTTGGTATTGCCCTGGTGCGGTCACTCGTCTGAGCACTAACCAGTCTGGACCATGCTTAGCTTCCGAAATCTGACGAGACCAGGCTTATTCAGCGTAAAAGCAGACCGTTCATTATCAAAATGTAAGGATATTAACAAACAAAAAATATATCTAGAGGTACCTTTTTGGCAGTACACAGATGATGTAAAAAGAGAAAAGTTTTACCCTTTCTGGCAATAATACAAGTGTTAAGATCTTAAAACACCAAATAGACACCTTTCACACAAAAACTATCCTTCATAGATACGATGCATTACAGGAATAAAAAACTATATTTTGATTACAACATTTAAAACTTCAGTGCTGTGATATTATCGGAGGCCTGTTATACTCAAAAAAGAGAGGGTTAAGCACCGAAACTAGCATCAATGTCGCGTTATTAACGTACCCATTACATGCACGACAACACGTCGGTGTAGCTTACCTTAATGTCTTGTTTTGCATTATAATAGGTTACATCCTCTTCCTAAAAAACAAAAAGAGGTCTCCGGATCAGTGTTCATACAATGCAGGAAACAGCAAGGCGACAACACAAATCTGGTTCATGCCTATTGACGGTAGAACTCTCCAGAAAGCGAGATTCTATTTTGCACAACTGCCACCTCTGATTCAATGCCAAAAGCAGGCGAGTGTTTTGCTATGCTGCTGCTGTGCCATCTAAACAGATGTGGTCGGGAAAGAAGAATTATTGCCACCATTATTGCCATTAATTCCGCAACAATGCGCTGTGTCATTGCACCGTCGTGCGCTGCAAGTTCGATTTCTTTCAGAGGCATAAAAAATAAATCTCTATTAACTGGTGAAAGCACGATTCCTCGGGGCCTGTCTAAAACACACCTTCCTCATTTCCCACCTCTCTCCTGTGCCGTTTTTTATTCCATTCGCCGAATCAAACCAGAATATTGACAGCTGCCACAACAAGCGCGGTTAACAATATAAGTGCCGCTTCCCAAACTTTCAAGCGCGCGGTATTAATCAACCGTCAATTGTTACACATTAATCACCGATTAACCAAGTAATTACAGTGTCACAATTAATCAAATCAGGAATTATTTGAAAAGTGATTTACAATGCCTCGATACAAATGGGGCATTTTGAAGGCCTTAATGTCTTAATACTCTTACGGAGGAATCTTTCAAAGCATTCTGATTGATTCCAGTCTGCCATCAACTCCAGAATGGGTTTGGAGTCAATTAATGTCTGAACGACCGTTGGGACTTAACATTCACAGCACACGTGCTGGCATTGTGCGATCCGATCGTAAGTCAAAGCGTATTCAAGCGAGGGCTGTACATTAATCTTTATTAATTGCATGATCAATTTACACATTTAATGATTGATTAAATATTTTAATACATATTGAAAGTCGCTTATAGCTCTGGGTGGGTGGGGGGAGGTTTGGTAAAGTTTGGTTAAATTAGGATCACAGTTTGATACACTAAGCCCTGCCTCGTGACAGTTTGGCCAAATTGCACAACCGCCCCCGCGGTTCGCTATACAGGGGGGGTAACACATGGGTTTTCACAGCCAATAATGATGAACCATAATTGTTTTTTGTTGAGGCCACAAGACCCTCCACCCAAAAATCAATTACTAACAACGAGAGAGGGTTTGTTTTTTGGGAGATCTGTGAAATATTGCCGGTACATAATGCGGCTCACGGTTAGATTAAAAAGTCAGAGAGCAATAATGGGGCAATAAACCCAGGCAAAGGCTCATGACCATGCATTTTTGAATTAACTCAACCTGTATCAACACAAGATGATAACTTTTAACAGCAGGATGGAGCCCAATAGAAGGAAGATGAAAAGTTGACAGAAATTGAGTTGGTGGAATGATATAGGAAAATGTGAAACAGCAAACTGGCATGAAGATTCAAGCAAGAGCTAAGAGGGGAAGACACTGGACCAGTGGGATGTTAATTTGCTCTGAAATAATAAACAAACTACGCACCTTGATGTCATCGTTCCATTGGTGATTTTTCTGTAACATTTCTGCCTTTTCCGTTAGCGTCTGCAAAGGGCACAGTGCAACAGACACATTTTTATATTAAAAACGGTGATTATGTGTTGACTCCCTAAAGTCAGAAAAATGGTTAGATGCAGCAATTAAATTGGAATTAAAATAATTAGTATTTATAATTCCACAACTCTCGTATCCCGTGGCAGCCTTTGTTTTTTTATGGCGTCTTGTTAACAATCTTTTTAATGAGCCTAAATTTAACATTATTCAGTTTAGCTGAAATAATAATTGTTACAGTCTAGAGCACAGTTTTTAAAGAATCATTACTTTGTTAATGCCATTGCATGGCTTGTAAAGTAACTGTTGTATCTTAATACACATTGTGCTCCAATTTATTTTTATTAAAGGATGTTTTAATAATTAGAAACTCTTATCCGCATTGTTTAAAAACAATAATTTATGCATGGAAAAACAATCCTCGAGAGCACATGTTCAAGCAGAATGTCCTAACTGCACTTTTACTATAATGAAGGGGGTCGGGGTAGAAGCGTTCACGTCGCGATCCCTGTCAGGTAGTACTTGGTATTGCCTGCAAATTCTACCAAACACTTCGAGGCCGAGGAGCTGAAAGCCAACGATGTCCAGAAGCTAGCCATCATGCTTCGAAGAATCGCAAAGAAGAAGACTATAATGAAGTATGTTGGAATCCATTATTAACGCCATTTCCAACAGCAAATTGTTGGTCACCAAATAACAATTACCATTGTCACATTTCAATCCATAAAGGAGGGCAGTAACAACAAAAACAAAGCAACGTGTGCTCATGAAGATGACCTCTACGTGATCTCACAAACAGCGCACAGCACGGCCGTTGGTCTTCGTGCCTGGTCCAAAGCCCAGTGCGGGAGACCGGCCGTCTGTACTCACCTTTAACGCTATTACTTTGTTCTTCAACAGCTTCTCAATTTCACCCGAAACGTTGTCCACCAGCTTCTTATCTTCATTTTTCTCAATCTGAAAGTGATGCTTTTCTTCTTTGTAGAGCTGCGGGAGAGAAGATGTGTCAGCGGGTTTATGGATGACTCTGGGCAAAAGCTTGTTCTGCGAGAAGCATCTTTTTCACTCAAACAAGGCAAGTCTTGCAAAATTGCAATTTCCAAATAATGGCACAGGTCAGCGAAAGTACATTGACAACACTATACATCTCCTGCACGGCCAGGAAAACCACGATGTTAATATGAACCTGCTGACGACAGTGGGTGGACAATATTTGCCTTTGTATCGGTAACAGTTCGTTAGAAAGCGTAGAGAGAAACAGATGTACAACGTGGCTTTTGCAGTGGCGCTTAAGTCAACAGTCCGCGTTGTTTAGACGGCAGGTGCTCGGTGGAAAGTGCTCGTGCCGCACTCTGCGTTACTGTGCAAACGATACGATATCCGAGACACGCACCAACAAATACAACGAGCACACGCACGGTTGTGTATTATACGGAGAGCCAAAATCAGTGTTAACTTCTTGTGCGGGATGCACAATCCGCAGACCGTCCACCTTCCACCACTTCAGTTTTCGTGCCATAATATCCAACAATGCAGACTTGAATAAAATGAAATAAATATTCTGTCAATCTACTACGAGGTGAAGGCCTCCTCACATCATGTCGGTAATGGGGGTTTATATGACCATACCTCACCACACTGCTCAGTGTGGGTTGGTCAAGTTAGTGACAAGGGCTGGTCCGGACATCACCCGCCACTGACATTAGCCGGGAATTGAACTGATGTCGGCCTGTTT
>JAZEWU010000013.1:3865768-3879595 GCA_036362915.1 Geotria australis
GCAACTAAAGAAGAACTTGTTGCAATGGGAAACTGTCGTGTAGCCATCACGCTTCGAAGAATCGAATTCGAATGGGAGGCAAGCGTCACCTTGTGGTCCGTGGAGACCGTACCCAAGTGGGCCTGGTGGGCCTTGTGGTGCGAAAGGTTGAGAAATCCTGGACTAGATTAACACTACACTTAAAGTGAAAAAACACTGCCTAAATTAGCACCACCTGGGAGTGTGCACGGATATACCATGTCTCCACACCACAACAAACACCCTTCCCTGCTCCGAGACACTCCAAACAAACTCCCCAGCTCGCGAACCTTGGCCCTGTGCTTGCTCCGAGTTGCCAAATTTAATTCTTCCATAAAGTTACCATTAAAACCCTGCGCGATGTGAAATTCGCAAAAACTGTAATTGACGGGGATTTTTGGAGACACTTAATTAAGTGTTACTTGTCCCCGAGAGGATATCTGCAAGGGGGATGATGTGCGTTTGGGTCGGGTGTGAAGAGCCCACAGGAAAGCTGCGAACGCCCGTCTAGCCCCAAAACAAATGTCTCGTTAACCTCGTCACTCCCCCCACAACTCACAAATATAGCCACGATCCTCCCTGTCGAGATGTAATAATAAATACAATGTATCCATCCGTTGTCAGAAACCGCTTAATCCTGTACAGCGTCGCAGTGAGCTGGAGCCTATCCCGACAGACACAGGGCACAAGGCAGGGCTATATCCATGATGTGACGCCAGTCCATCACGGGGCACCGGGGTCAGTTTAGTCCGCAGGCCAACAAACGCATATTCGTTCAACGGTTTTCGACATTCAGAACCCGGCGAAAACCCACACGGACACGGGTAAAACATGCAAACTCCACAAAGAAAAGGCAACCGAGCTGGAAGTGAAAGCCGGAACCTTCTTGCTGTGACGCAGCGGTGCAACTCACTATGCCACCGTGCCGCCCCGGCGACGTTCATATTGATTAATAAGAAAATTAAGTGGGCTTCGGGCAGGACGCGTTATCGTTAGAAGGGACGACGGCTGGTAGTGGAGAGCACCATTGTGCAAGCCTAAAGCAGAAACGTTTCATTCTGTGTACATTGCCAGCTATGACATGTGGATCGAAAACTTGGACTCTGACAAAGAACGTGGAACAAAAGCTGAAAAGGGCAAGCGTGGAATTACAGTGGGAGACAGAAAAGCATCGACCGTACTGTGCTATTGTACGCAGATAGTGGGCACCACGGCGGCGCGTGACTAGTGCTGCCACCTCACAGCATTTGTGGATTTTCGCCGGGTACTCCGGTTTCCTCCCACAGTCCAAAGATATTCTGCATAGGTTAACTAGCCTGACTAAATTGCCCCCGCTGCCCTGCGATGAACTGGCATCCCATCCTAGATCTAGCATTTTCCTGTGCTATCACATCTGCCTCACTGAGGGTGGCGTGTCTTGAGCCCACGCGATTGCCGCTCTAGAAGGTTAGGCGAATGGACTTAATTTACAAGTAACGTTAAAACCAAGCAATATATATTTTCATTTGTGTTGAATTAGTATGAATGGTAGAACTGCATTCGCCTATAAAACGTGAATCGAATATGTAACTTACCTGTATGCGTGTGTTGTAAAGACTGCCGATATGAAATATGAAACATACGCTCGCCTAACCAATAGTCTTTGTGCAACCTGCTAATTGAATGGTGAATTTAAGCTACCTCTATCGGGTTAATGTGTGTAAATCTGGCTCTGATACTACCCACTGCCTCCCCAGCCATGACCTCACCCCACGTCACTGCTTAATAACCCCTTCATCCAGCAATGGAAAGATCATGGCTGATGGCGACGATAATTGTTTGCATATTGTGTCTGAGAAATAAAGGCAAAAACATAATTAGGAGTACAGTATAAACAAATGTGCTTTTTGTTAAACGTGCTTGTGCACCGCAGCCAATGCAGCACTGTATCACTCCAATGGTTTTTTGTTCAGTCCCTTTAAGGCATTGGTGTTTATGATGAATGTGGTGTGTGTGGTTGGTTTGTGTGCACTACCCCTTGATGTTTTCATTTTCGCTGCAGCCATGCTTGCCAATATCATCTAAATGGGCTGCAACGGTGAGAGGATTTTGTTTTATATATGCGAAGAACACACCTATTCCTGTATGCCACTTTCATTTTCCCTAAGAGCTGGTGAGTCTTGGCCGGCACCTTAATTAACTAGCCCTTTGCTGCAAAAGCAGGAATTGTTTATTCATGACCTCAACCCCACCATTCAGACACCACCGCCAGACTTGTCACACATACCCACGGATGGAATCGAAATTGGCCGAGTGCTCTGATCTCTGCACTAGCTCCCAGTTCAATCCTGGATTAACTACAAAACCACAGTCACCCAAGTTATTTACTAACTTGCCTTCCTCTCCCCGCTGGACAACTGTTAAAAAGAGCCACATAGCTCAAGGGTTCCTTCCAGCTTAAACAAAAAAAAATGATTGACCGCTGTCTCTTCCTTAAGAAAAACACAAAACATTATTAACCCGACTCCTTTCAACCCGTGACGCATCTCCCCCCCTGTTTTCACACATCCCTTTGAGACGCCATTGCATGTAACGCGGCATATAAATCCAAATTTCGTTGGATTACAACGTTCCGCTGCGGCTGCTAATGCCACAATTTGCGCAGATTCGGAGGCCGCTGTTAAATTTCCCCCCACAGTTCGGCGTGTGCCAGAATAAATTCCGCGTAATTGGCGAGAGTGCTGCGGTGGGCTATTGCAGGGCGGGAAGCGCTGCGTTCCGCTCACTCGCACATCCCTTCGGCTTGCCCCTGCTTGCCGATGGCAGCATCTGCCAAGTTCAAACGCTGGCAAGATTGGCAACTTGGGTCATGCCGGCAGGCTCGGTGCAATTCCATTAGGTCAAACTCACAAGGGCAAGGAGCTCTCACAAAGAGTATCCAACGGCCCGAGCCGCGTACCATGACATAGGCTCCGGCTCACGGCAACCCTTATACAGCATTAAGCGGTTTCCAAGAATTTTGATGATGATGACTTTACGCACCGTGACCCGACATGTCGCTCGGTGTGGCTGGGCAGCAGGCTTGTGATGAATGTTTACCGGTGGGAGCGGAACGTGGGTGGTTAGTGTCTTGCAATGGCGCCGGTGTAAATAACCACGAATCGTGCGCCTCTGCCTTCCCGCCAAAACGCGTTGATAAATCCGCGACAGGGCTGCGTCAGTGGTAACATCTGCGCCTCACAGAAAGAAAGTCCTGCCTGAGGCGGTTCGATTCCCGCCTCGGGCGACTTTTTGTGTAAAGTTTGTGGGTTCTCCCCCTGTTCTGCGGGGGTCTCTTCCCGCTCACGATCAACACCATTGACGATTTTTGAACCGATCCTGGGCCTCCCCTAGGTCGACTCAGCCTCAAACGAGTAGCTGCTACCGTGTGTAAGCATCGCCACTAGGGAGATAAAGGCGGCCGGGCGTAGTGTTGGCCACTCACCCACTCATAAATTGGCTAATAACATCATAACATACGACGCAGTGTCTGGCGGGTTGGCGCCGGCTGACCGCCTGGCTGCCTTCCACCCCCCTCACTCTGCGGTTTTCTCGCTACGCCTCCGTATTCGTGTCTCGTCCATGACCAGGCGTGGAATTTACGCATCGTAAATTTTACCATGATTATTTCCTCACGGAGACAGGCCCATTCACCAGACACGTAGAAAGCACCGTAACTCACCGTAGGCCGGCGACTAGTGGTGTCTCAAAGCAGCCCAAATAAGACATCAGATCGCTGGAGTCTTCTCAAGGTGTTGGGCCCCATGTATATGACCCGTCCTTCATTCCGCCTCAGAATCGGCTGTAGTGCTATGATTTGTCGAAGTGACGCCTTGTTGGTTGATTTACACTCTCAGAACCCTTTACAATTGCATTCTCACGCAGTCAATAAAGCAATTGTATTGTTTTTCAAGGTCACTGCGACCAACACCACTAATGAGTGTAGGGGATGTATACAGTGTATATAGCAATACAACCGCTACACGTATGTCAATAACACAGCCTTAGAAAGAAACATATATACTGTAATGGGTGACATTTTAGGCACATGCCCTTCCTCATCGCACGCAAATAGAGGGGCATAGCCCGAGTCTGGGTGCTAAGTACGTCTGAGTGTGAGGATGCATGCCTATGGGTCAAATACAATTCTACGTGCCTCAAGTGCTTTTATAGCTCCTTAGTAAGTTTGTAAATCCTGTGTTAGTCAATGGGTTCCATATAAGTCAATAGGTCCACCTAAGTCTGTTAATCCAATGTAAGCCTATGGGCCCCATCGTGTAGACTATGCAGATAATTCTATGGGTACTATGTTAGTGAATGTACTCTGTGTCCGTGTGCCCTGTGTAGATTTATGGGTTCACTGCAAGTCTATGGGCCCTATGCAAGTCTAATAATCTAATGTTAAATTATAGGCTCAGTGTCACTTTATGGGTCATAGGTAAGTCAATGGGCCATATTATATAGTTTGAAATGTTAGTGTATGGGTCATGTGTAAGTCTAGAGTACTGCAGTATGTTAATCTATAGAACATGTTCGTCTTTGGTTGAAATGTAAATGATTGGGTGGCAATGTAATTGCGAGTTGTGAATATTCATCTTGTAGAAAATGTTTGATAATTTTAACCGTGACGATGACGATGATGTGAATGAGTGACATATGAACCAGTAACCCACTGGTCTCCCAGCCCCACCTTCACCAAATCCATGCTGACCATCGCGGGGGAAGCATGATCGAACGACCCCCATGACCAACAACCACGGGCGACAGCAGCCATCCAGCAGTGAAAAACAAAAGTAAGGGAGAGCTCATTGAATCATGGCGATCAATTATTCACAGCAGTTATGAATTAAAACGAGAGCCCTAAATTGCATGCAAAAAAAATATTAGGCGCACTTATAAATAAAAGTTGTACCATTAATTATGAAGGCAGAGCACCTGCCTTTATACATGTTTATGTCCAACACATATCATGCGGTGATCAATACAAACTCTCTGGGGAAAACTAACCGTTATAGCGCATCGCGACCGAAATGCAGAGGCCTTACGTGTCACACACACACACACGTGTCTGTGTGTATGCGTATCGTTGTTTCGAAGTGGTGTAGCGGTTCGGGTGCTGCGCTCCGAACCCGTCGACCAGAGTTCGATTCTCGCTAACGGTCAACACCATTTACGATTTTTTAACCGATCCTGGGCCTCCCCTAGGTCGACTCAGCCTCAAACGAGTAGCTGCTACCGTGTGGTAAACATCGCCACTAGGGAGACAAAGTCGGCCGGGCGTGGTGTTGGCCACTCACCCCCACGTGCGCCGCACTGGCCTTTATAGGTGCTCGCTAACACCAGTTGACCCTACAGTCTATTAAGGCTATACGGGTGATCTTTGTCTTTCTTTTGTATGAATGCGTGCGTGAAACCGTTCGCAGGCGCAGGGTCACAGACAAAATGTACCCAGGTTTCTAAATGAAATCGTTCCTCTTAATATCGCGCAATTTATGTAGCAATATGTTTTGGGTTTTATATTTATTTGTATCCAAAGGCTATATTTGTGAATATTAAAAATACATGTCTCATAATTTAGCAATGAAACGAAACAAAAAGTGCAAACTATGCATTTTTTACAAGGGGCCCATTCCCGCGCAGATTAATCGCGAAGCACAGAGGATAGATATCTCGTTAAACGTGCCGCACCTGAGGTGTGGCTTTGAAAATGCCTAGTGTGCTTTCTTGGCTTCAGTATAAATTTTCCAGACGCAATTCCAACGTGGGTCATTAGCAACAACAACAAAAAGAGTGAAACGAAAAGGAAAAAAAAGCGGGGCGGCACGGTGGCGCAGTGAATAGCGCTGCTATCTCAGTAAGAAATCCCGGGTTCGAGTCCCAGCTTGGCTGCCTTTCTGTGTGGACTTTGCAGCGCATATGCAGGTGTTAGGTGTATTGCTGAATATAGATGGTGGGTGGTTTGAGAAAGCCGTAAAGAGCTTGAAAGCTCACTGGGTATTTTTCTGCTATAATAATAAGCATCTATCTATGCACATGTGCCGTATACATACATTATTTTAAATTGCTTCTTAAATATACAGCGCATCCATTTGTGCGATTGTTTGTGTTTAAAATAATAATTATACTTTATAGGCGTTCGTCAATCCAAGGCTAGATAAAGACCTCTCCAAACCATATTGGTTATGGGGAGTGTTTGACCATACTTCACCATGCTGGTAGAGCTGCAGGCTATTGAAAGAGGTGTCGTGGACTGGTTTGGATCCAACGCACTACTGACGTGAGTCATGGTAAGCAACCCGTCACTGGGTTAACTGTGCAGTGCACCAATCACTGCGCAACCGCTCCACCCAGCTGTGCGTTTAGATTTCATTAAATATGAAGTATATTGCAGCGTACATCATGCCGTGTTTTAATTACTTCATTGGATTACTAGAAATAATGTTTTTAATTACAGGCGAGCTTAACCAGTGAACATCAGCCCAGCCCATGGTTATGCCTTACACACGTTCCCATGGGCAGACACACACTGTGAACAGATGTAACCGATGCAAATGTGGGTTATTTTATCCTCGAAATTATATTCCGATTGTTGCGGTGGAGCGGTGATGCAGTGCTTTGCACGCTGGATTTATTTTTCACCGAGCAACGCTGACTGACCGATATGGTGAAATATGGTCAAGCCACCCCCGTGTCTGACATGGGCGTGGGGAGGCCTTCATCAAGCAGTGGGTTGAGAATGGCTGCAATGTTTATGCTGTAGGTCAAACTGTGCCATGTCACGCAACGAGGACATTTCCACTTGAAGCTCTCACAGTGGGAAGTGCATCACATTGTGACAGCCAACAGCCCTGGGAGATTGTGTCAGAACCTGACTCTGAAGTCCATTCAGTGGGGGTCAAGGTAGAAGCGTTCACGTCGCAATCCCTGTCAGGTAATACTTGGTATTGCCTGCGAATTCTACCAAACACTTCGAGGCCGAGCTGAAAGACAACGATGTCCAGAAGCTGACCATCGTGCTTCGAAGAATCGCAAAGAAGAAGAATAAGTCCATTCAGTCGCCTCGTCATCCACACGATCCGACCGGGTGGCTCAGCGACAGAACGAGCCGCTCGCAATCAAAATGTTGCGAGTTTCACTCTTGGTGGGAGATTGATTAAACCCATCATCCCGCCTGAGTCGATAAAATAAGTACCAGTTTACGGGGACGTCAATAATGGTTATCCTATGATAGGATTCGCCCCCACATTAGCAATGGGAAATTTCCACCACCGGCTCAGGGTTGTTAATCAGGAGATGAGCACCGCCCTCAATGCGTCTTTCAGCAGGAAATCGCTCTGGCTTGACTATCCACACTACGGGAGCACCCAGAGATTGGTGTTAATGATTGCATCTGCTCGGTAAAACACACTGCATTGGAAGGAGCACAGAGAAAACAAGGGTTTTAACTGCCGTCATAATTTGTTAAAACCCTTGTTTTTGTCCTTGCGGGGTTGAACAGGACAGGCAGCTAGCTCAGGCAGCACTGTTTTGGTAATCACAAATTGTCTTTGCCTTATTACTTTAACCATGGATATTGTTGTAGCATTGCCCCAGCGATCGTGGCTTAACCATCATAATTATTGCTGTATTCCCCAGCAGAGTTCGCGTCATTATAAGCTATTACGCTTATTGCGAATAACGGCGCCCGTAGCTCAGAATTAGTGACACCGTTAAAATCCCCCTGGACCCGAACACCTACCGCTTAAACACTTACAAATGTGTTTTAAATCATCATCACTTACGTGGAATTGTGAGTTACAACACAGCATTCACTTCACCGTGTAATTGTAATTTGAGCACAATTTACCCCAAATTATTTTCCCAAAATTATTTGATTTTTTTTTACTTTCCAGTTAAGATGTAATACAAGTGGCCTCTAGTGGCTGCGTGGTTGGCATGAACCCATTCCATGCAACACATGTGGAAGAAAAAAAACACCCGTTCTTACACATCGTGATTCATTGCCCGGACGGTGCGTTTAAGAACCACAATTGATGAATTGATGCAACGGGTGGATTTAAAATACCGAAGGAAGGCAATTAGAAGGCAGCCAGGGCTGATAGAGTGGGGTCATCACTTAGGTCGGAAGGATTTGTTATTAGGATTTATGAGTACAAACAACACACAAATATTCTACAAACTTTTAAAATGTCCAATATTGTTCCCTCTGCGGATAACTTCTTGGTTAAGCTAACGCATGTAAAATCAATGCGGCGACATCGTATTAGGTTTTTTTCCCAGCACTTCTGCGCGGGCTTATAAATCGCTCACGCACACTCTCGCTTACCATTACGGAGGATTTGTGGCTACGGAACGTGCGTGCAACCCATTTCAGAATTATCCACCACTTAACGCGATTTGCCACTTTCGCGTGACGGATTTCCGTCATCGTCCGACCGACGAAATCAATCTCCCATGCGGTGGAATTGTACGGCGCAACAAGTTCACGCCACGTGCTTTTTACACGTGTCACGCCATCGTTTTTATCGTGGACATTTTCAGATGCTGTGGCCACGCACCTGTATGTGTAAAAAAAAACACTCATTAATTATTTGGCCAATAACATCATAATATATAGGAAGCAGTGTGTGGCAATATGGCGCCGGCAAAACCGTCTGGCTGCCTCCTCTGCTCCTCTGCACTTTCCTCGCGCCTCTGAGTCGTTCTCTCGTCGTATGAGTACCTTCGACAGTGAATGAATATGTGCGCGTTATAAATGTAAACATTATTTAAAAAAATATTAAAATTAATCTACAGCAGGGGTGGCAATCACCAGGGATGGACGATCATCAGCGGTGGAAACCATCCGAGCACTAGCCAGGCTCCAACCTGCTCAGCTGCTGAGATGTGATGGTATCGAGTGCATTCCTGATGATTTTGTTGCAAAACACGTGTCATGCTTTTAGAACTGTTGGCCTGAATTCTTGCAAACTCAAACCCTAATACCGCACACCGGGAAGCAGATACCTCGCAGTGGCGAGCGAACGTGCCGCATTGTTGCAGAGCAAATTCTCGAAATGAAATTGCTCACAATGATCCCAATGCCCCACTAGAGGGTGAAATAGTGTTTCATTCTAAACACTGCTGCTGCTGCACGCGGCTTAGATGAGATACGCTGTGTGCGCATATAAACGCCGACGTCAGATAAATATGTAACCGGGCAGGCACCCCCCACCCCTTCACATCAGAAGGGCTATCAATTTTCCTTTCTCCTTCTTCCATATCCTCCGGTTGTCGAATGACACGATTCTACACGTTGTTCCTACGTGTCTGATGTGCACGGGTGTGATACCGTGGTCCCGGCGTGCTCTGTCACCCCGCGGTAAATGGCACGCTCTCTCTCCGCAAAACCGCGCACGATGGAAATGAGAAGGTTACTTAATTCACCGGCGAGAATCCCACGTGGTCCGAGCAGATGAAGTGAGATCGCCGACAGCGATGGGCGCTCATTAATTCCGCGCCGTCTTGGATCTCGGCCCGAAAAATGTATCCGAGCAGAACGCCGTTGTTCAGCGGTTCGCCTCTTGAGCCTTAACCCCCCCCCCCCACGCTGGCACACAGCTGCGCTAAGGACGATGTAGCCCGCGGCTAAAGCAGAAGCTAAGAACCTCCCCGGTTATGGGAGAACGAACAAAAAACCATTGCGTTATACTGCATAAAATATACCGCTTAGCGGAGCTAGATGAAACGGCGCGTTCGTTGACACAACGCGGGTTGTTGTTGTGGGTTTTTTTTACAATTTTAATTGGGCGCTTATCGATTTTTACTCTCACGACGCACGCATCGAAGCACAGGTCCTAAGGCTGTTTTTATCAAGAACGTTTGCAAGTGATCTGCGCAAGCTACCGGGGAAGTTTTGCAGAGAAATCCGACGAGACGGAGAGTGGCAGCATGTGGGACAAATCCCAAGAGAGGTGTCGCAGCTGGAGGAGACGTGACGGCGATGCGTCAGCAAGGGGAGACGGGGAAGAGGACAGAAACGGATTCGTCGGTGGGACAATGTGAGACAGATGGACGGAACTCTTCATGAGAGATAATGAAGATCGTGCAATAGGGAAATCGTCTGTCCTGGACATCAATCCCCAATTATAAGGATGACACTCGACATACTGATAGATATGCAGGCTCCGGCGTGCGCTAATCTGCCCGTAGGCGAAGAGAACAAACTAGGGAAAGCAAACGAGACAGATATAACACGTGAGACTGTGAAAATGAGAGCAGATAGATAGATGTTTATTATTACAGCAGACGGGCAAATGGGTGCAATGAACAAGACGTAGAAGCAAACAAGGCACTGCAGTGGTGGTGGCACCACGAGTTACGAACAAGACACTCGGTGCAAATGAGATGGACAGTATAAACAAGCCAAGAGAATACAGACCGAATCGCACGTTGATACGATCACGCATTCCCCGATATGCGGAATCTCTTTATCCGGAAACGCAAATGAGTAATGAGGGAATACATTTCGCAATTACGGAAATAAAATTCGCTATTGCGCAAATTTTGTATCTCAAAGATACCGGGCTGGCTCGATCCCGCGAGTAGAAACATCGCGGATAAGGAGGACTAAGTGTGTTATTCCAATTCTCGTTGTCATTAATAATTTCCTGTTTGTCAATACTGATCCCATTTTCTGGAATATATATTTTGCTATTGCTATTATTCTGTTTATGCATGCAATGTACATTCCATTACTGCTATCATGTCCCATAAATAATTAACATGCTCCCATAACCTGCTTAATTTTGGTGTGAATGACGTTGTGCTTGGCATTCAGGCGTGAGTGTATTCTTTAAAATGACCGTACTTTTTACTTGTAACAGTTGAATGTTAATGCTTTCTTTCCGTTTTCCAACATGATGTTATCTGGCGTTTTTTGCAAACAGCTCTCAAATTCTGATAAGTATACAATTTCATCAGCACATCTCCAATTATTTATATTTTAACCGTGAATCTCAACTCAACGCAACTCCTCCACCCCTTTCAGAATTATTGCACCTTTGAAGCCATCTGCTACCGATTTAAAATCTGATCAAACCGCATATTGTGCAAAAACATATGAATTGGTGTCATCCATCCATCCGTTTTCTAATCCGCTTGTCCTGGTGAGGGTCCCGGTGGCAACCGTCCAATATGGGTGGACCAGACACCCCTTTCCTCAGCAACATATACCAGCTCTTCCTGAGGGATTCCCAGGTGTTCCCTGGCCAGCCGAGAGATAATTCCTCCAGCGTGTCCTGGGTCGGCCTCTAGGTCTCTGCCCACTGGTAGACTTCCAGGGAAACCCTAACAGGGGGGCATCCTTAACAGATGTCCGAATCAACGAAGCGAAATCGGTTGCTTGTAACATCGGTGTGCGGTTACATCAGTGGGGTTGGTGAGTCAGACATTCACCGGGCACTGAAACCAGGTTTATGTGGCGCTCACCATTGGCCTTTTGCAGAGCTGACATGGCTCGTCACAGGCCACATTCCAATACAGAATTGTCTTCTAAATTGCAATTCAATTATTTTAGGCAGTAAAAAATGCACATTTGACAGTCGTGCCACCCACGTGACTTAACCGTTTTAAATGGTCTATATGCTGCATCGCACATAAGTGTATGCTTATATTGAGATGCATCTGGATTTCAACATAGCAGAGGCGTTTCAAAGCCCCACATTATACTCTGTTGTTTTTTGAAATACTCCAAATTGGAATGCAAAAATACCTTTGATTAAAACCTTTCACACATCATTATAAATACGAGCATTTCTTTCAAAGCAACATTTATTTACACTAGTGATAGGAACATATAATGTGCAGATCTACGCGATGAAAGAAAAACTTCAATGTTGCGGTTTCGTGTTTTATTTATCCCGCATTGTAATGTCACAAGCTGAAAATGGGAGGAAAGACACTACAGTGCTGCCATTTGTAATTTGTGTTGCAAAAAATTGCCGGTCATGTTTCCTGTTGTTTGTCCCACGTTCTGTTTATTGAACCGCATCTTGATACCTGACACATATACAGTACGTAGCGTATACATCTATATAGCTTTTAACATAAGCAACCCCCCCATCCCACACCATGGTCCTGTCATACATGTTTATACCGATTTTTTTCTTAACACATTGTGCCACAGCGATTTCTCTGCGATGCAATTCAAGAGTCCTGTGACAATACGGGGAAGATAATAGCAGCAGCAAAGCATAGCGGGCTGACCTTTTTAGCTGTGCCATGTGGGGCTCTCTGGATATATATTACTTTGTCTCGATACAATTGTCTGCTGGAACAACAGCTGAAATGAAATTACTTTTCTGTCTACTCCTTTTGACAGAACCACTTCAAGGGTAAAATACCTAACCTCAATTTCTGCTCACATAGATGCGCGGAGACGCGGTAGGGGGGTTGAGTGGGTGTGGATAATTCTTAGGGTAAATAAATAAATTAATACGTTTAAAAAAACTCTTAAAATCAAAGAAGACGGGTGCAAATATTTTTCCATTTGTTGAATGACCGTGAATGTCCACTTGTGAGGCACAAGGAATGTTTCCCCTCTTGGCGATAATGTTTCGCCGTCCCACATAGACAATCCATCCATCCACTCATTGTCAGAAACCGCTTAATCCTGTCCGGGTCGTGGTGAGCCGGAGCCTATCCCGGCAGACACAGGGCGCAAGGCAGGGCTATACTGAGGAATCGACGCCAGTCCATCACAGGGCACCGGGGGCAATTTAGTCCGAAATCATGAAACCGAATCCCGAAGTCCACGTGTAAAGGCGATTGTGTGACTCACAAAGAAATGCTATAAATTGACTGAAGGGCGATAGGAAAATGCAAACATTGCTCATCCCTGAAACCCATTTGCCAACAATGCAATGGTGCATGATGGAATTTCTACTTTGAGATTAAAATTAAAAATGAGGATTCCAAATAAGTACCTGTGAGTAGGTTTTCGCGGTTGTGCAGCGTGTTGTTCGGCACGATGTCCGACGTTTCGCACCACTGGCCAAAAGCTTATTCTTCAAAATTATCACAAAAAAACACTAACAAACAAAGTTTTGCAAAAGTGTAACAGTGGGATGGGAATACGTTGAAGAAGCTTGTTGCCGTATACAATGAAAAACGCTTGTTCAGCCCGTGGATGTGGCCTCGTTGTTGGTGATTTGGTCAGAGGTAACCCTCCACCATAAGTCACCTTAAGCAGCGTGCAGTTGTCTCCTGTTTAATATTAATTGCCCTATGGTGTTTAATTAGCTAAGCCGATAGGATATTCGTTGAGAGTGGATGCTCGCTCGTTTGAGTAATTGCGATTGCGTTGCAAAGTCTTCTGTTTGAATTCCTGTATCGCAGCGTTAATCGCTGGCATCAATTAATGCGTCTGCTCATCGGTTGCGGTGTAATTGTATCGCGATGTTCACCTAATTATGCACTTTTTAATTAACTTAAAGCTATCGGTGATAAGTGTTGCTCGGCACGGGCGTGTTTGCTGATGTTCCGTTTTAATTAAAGCAATCGAAAGACAATCAAGCCTTGTTCTAGTTATCCGTTTGTAACAATTTATGCTATAACGGCGAAGGTTTCTCCGTCGTTATTGCGTGCTGTTCGCCGTGATGTCTGAAAGTTTCGCTCCATCTGCTGGGAGTTTAATGTTTCCCTAAACTGAACTGAGCTCCGTTCAAATCGCGGTTCCTTCCACCGTATTGATTTGAGCTCAATTCATGGAATAAAACCGGAGACTATCCGTAGCCGACACACGCCGAGCGG
>JAZEWU010000013.1:3887235-3928127 GCA_036362915.1 Geotria australis
AGTGAGCTTACAATCCTCCGCCTAAAGGAGATTGGCGTCAGGAAGGGCATCTGGCCGTAATATGCTTCTCCAATGCCCCAAACATTGAGGGATAAGCCAGCAAACCCTGGTAAAGCTGGATACCGGCCATTTAAACCGGCAGCAACAACAACAATAATTTGGAGAATATAATATTTGCACATGATTTGCAACGCTGCACCGTATATATACGCAGCAGAACTACACGTTCTGAACACCTTGACCTCTGCGTGACCTTGCCACTCACGTGACAGCCTTGAGCAGACGGTGTTGGGTAGTTAATTATTTAGGAACATGCAAGCTTTAGTAACGGCCCCATGGATTGCAATGAATACACACTTTCAAGTGTTAATTTCACGAAAAAAGGGGGATAGCTTTACTCGACTATTTTATGGAAAATAGCTTCTTAATTCAGGGCGGCACGGCGGCGCGGTGAGTTGTTTTATACCGCTTTACAACAATATCCCTGGTTCAAATCCCGGCTCGGGTGCTTTCTGTGTGGAGTTTGCATGTTCTCCCTGTGTCCGTGTGGGTTTTCACGGGGCACTCCAGTTTACTCCCACAGTATGCTGCTGCATACGTTAATTGGCCTGCTGAGTAAATTACCCCCGCTGCCCTGTGATGGACTGGCGTCCTATCCTGGGTATAGCCCTGCCTTGCACCCTGTGTCTGCTTGGGTAGGCTCTGGCTCACCACAACCCTGTACAGGATTAAGTGGTTTCTGACAGTGAGATTATATGAGAACGTCTTAATTCTACACTAACCACAGTACTGTATACATGTAACACGTGTACTTTTGCGACCAATTTTATTCATAAATGATTTATTTTGGGTGAAATCGCGTGATTACAATTTGTGTCGTACACCCTCCTCCACCCCACACAGATAATTAATAAAATAGGTCAACAAACGTGCCAATATAATACTGCTTCAGCACACCGGTGTGTCGATGAGCGATCCACACACATTTAATAATTGTCAATCACGTTTCCCTGGTAGTCACAACCACCACCATCAGGCTTTGTCGGGTGGAGGAGGGTGTACGACACATTTTATTTACATGATGTAATGATCTCACCCAAAAATATATCTTACAATACTATAATATATTCAGTAAAAAAAAACCCGTAATGAATTCTGCAAGTTTTACACGTACAAATTGAACTCATTCGAGTAATTTATAAGCTGTTCAGTTAACCATGGGGGTAGCGGTACTGCAGTGGATATTACAATGGCCTATGAACTCAGCCTTTCGAGTTTGATTCACGGCCACGGCTAACATGAGTGGCGAGTGGCACCCGACCTGGTGCATTCACCAACACGCAGTGTCCAGAGTGGTGAAGTATAGTCATCAACCCCCATCACCAACACAAGACGATAGCTTCATCCAGCAATGTATTGAAAACGGGGCTATACATTGTATATATACTCAGATTACTTAACATTCTGTGCAGTGGTTAGAAAAACATAATTAATGTGGGTTATTCGATTTCATCTCTTGCTCGAATACATGTGAGAGTATATGGGGGAGATGTGTATGTGGCCGGATTGCTGAAGAGCCGTCTGTCACTGTGTGCAGGGTGAGCCGCGGCGCACATCACACCACGCGTCTGAGTGGATTGGTGGAACCCAGTTGATCAGCTCATTTGGAAATTGTGTTTTAGTGTCAGCAATTGGCAAAACAATTCGGTATGCATGCACATGTATTATACTGGGAATGAAACCACTCTGCATGCAGCGTCTGTACTGTCTGAAATTTTCGTTTCAACTGCAAATGTGGTATGCATTGACTTTATTATTTTATATGCTCTACGAATGTTCAATTATTAAAACTTTATTTAAATTACGTGGATGTCTCATTTGGCACAGGAATAGAAATTCAGTATGTAAATTAACAACTTCCAATAATAACGGTCAATTGGTTTGACTCAACATAACGCTTTCATCATGATCATTATCACGTACAATACATGCAGCAGCCCTTTTTTGCTAATCCATTGGTGGATGAAAGTTCATCATGAGGTGGATGAGTCCTGGGTATTGTTGGATTACAATTCACCACATGTCTTCGTGTCTTCATGGCTCCGTGTCTTCATGTCTCCATGTGACCTAACTCATAAAAAGAGCTAGACTATGGATAACATTGGTCACGAAAGCCTTCGTGTTTTCTGTGTGGAGTCTGCATGTTCTCCCCGTGTCCGCGTGTGTTTTCGCCGGGCACTCCGGTTTCCTCCCCAAGTCCAAAGAAATGCTGCTGCATAGGTTAAATGGCCTGCGGGCTAAATTGCCCCCGGTGCCCTGTATGATGGACTGGCGTCTCATCCTGGGTATGGCCTTGCGCCCTGTGTCTGCCAGGGATAGGCTCCAGCTCACCGCGACCCTGTACACTGTGTACAGGATTAAGTTATTTCCAGGGGGTCAAGGTAGAAGCGTTCACGTCGCGATCCCTGTCAGGTAGTACTTGGTATTGCCTGCGAATTCTACCAAACACTTCGAAGCCAAGCTGAAAGACGACGATGTCCAGAAGCTAGCCATCGTGCTTCGAAGAATCGCAAAGAAGAAGAAGAGTTATTTCCACGCGCGTCGCAGCCGCGGATGTTGCAGGAAAAAGTGTGGGGGGGATGGAATCATGTTTCTGTGAAAGTGCGGGTGTCGCAACATATATGAGACTACCTCAGGAAAAAGTGGGGTGATGGAATCATGTTTCTGAGAAAGTGCGGGTTTCGTATCACCCGAAACACCCGCGGCTGCGACGCGCCAACTTGTTTCTGACAACGGAATCAATCTTAGCCGTGAAAAAAAACCCGACATGCAGAGGATAGGGACATACCTTCCAGAAGGTTGCTTCCATCTTCCGGAAGATATATTCCAGAAGTTTCTTCCATGTAGCCGGGCGCCTCAGCCGGTGGCGGGAAAGCGGCTGGCTGCTGAAGGCGAGCGGCGCTGGGGATGCGGGTTCCGCGAATCCCCGCGGGCAGACCCACACGCTCAGCGTAAAGTCTTCCCGCGCTTCGCACAAGGTCGGTGGTTACTTGCACAGCTCCCCGGCGAGTCCCCGAACCCCGCCGCCTCCTTCATTCCGCCGTCGTTTGCACGTTGCAATCTTCGGACGGAGGGGGGTGCCGGCCGCCCGGGTGTCGGGCCTCGGGCAGAACGTGCCGCGCCTGCCGGCCGAGACGCACCTCAGGCGGTAGGGATTCTATCCGAGGGTGCGTGTGTAGACCACCCCCTCCCCTCCTCCCGTCACCCACCCTCCAGGGAAGGAAGAATTGCTTATGGATCGCAGTGACAGGCTGCGCTAAGGGACCGCTTCTAGAGACGGACGTGTTCTTGCAAAGGGTATTTGCAGCTGCTAGGAATTGGAATAGAAATGTTTACGAATTAGAGGTGTCCAAAAAATAAGTCTCGTTGAGTCTGGAGGTTAATTTGCAGCAGCGTGCTGAATTGGGACATTTCGCCCAATATCGTGAATGAGTGTTTTGCACTTTGACGGAACACGGACAAACACTACCCAGTATGCAGGGGAATAAAGGCTGCAAAAGATGGGTTTATAAACCCACTTGCTGTGCTGCCGTCTCCTGTGGGAGATTGTACAAAACACCTCAAGTGGATGTTATTACGCAACAATAGCATGTTGTATATTTACCTGATAACAGACGACAGTGCATTTCCACAAAGTAATTATTTTTCCCTCAGAGTGGGTGATTTGAGAAGACGACGTTGATTGTTATATTAATTGTGCGGCCATCTGTGGGCGAGATTATACAATAAAAACTGTCATAAGTGGACTGGTAAGTGCTTAATATATCTGTTAATACAGCACAGTGTATATCTTTAATGAAGGTCATTGCCTTTTTTAGGACACCATGCAATTCAAAGCAATGCACGTAACTAAAACGTGATTTATGCAACTAGCCACCGTGCAACGCAGCAGCACATTTTGGAGCGACACAAATCTCCTTGTGATGCACCAGTGATGGTCTTAAAGAGCAGGATAACAGGCGTGCAACAGCACTGCTGAACCGTATTAACTCCATGGAGGATGTCTGAGGACTGTAAGTGATGACAGGTGTACATTTTTTTGGAATGACCTTGTGTGTGCACGGTAATGACACGCTCTGATGGCGAAGATTGATGGTTTTATGACGATGTGAAGTGCATCAATGAGTTGGCCTGGTGATGTGATGCAGGCGTGCAAGAATACAAAACGCATCTCACTCCGTAGCTGAATTGCTATTTAAATGGGCTGATAGTAATACTTAATTGACAGTCATGTGATAATTAATTGCTTAATTCTTCATCAACCTCTCAAAGGATTGCATTTTCAAGACCCCTTTTTGTGGAAGGCATTTACATGAATGGCATTGTTGGGCAATTGAGTTAATGATGTTTTGGTTTTTGGATTGGTTGAAGTCAGAATACTGGAAGAACACAAACCTGACTATATCGTTTGTTTCCACGTGCAGTACTCCGTATTGCCTTGCACATGGAATTCTAATTAACTGGATGTACTGCATGGGCGAGGTAGTACAAATAATTGTTACAGACCTATCCTTACATAGTCCACCAACCCTGCCTCTGAGTCACTGCGTTACAGTTGTGCACTACCACCACCAGCACTAATGTGCAGACCAATACTGTATTGTGTGTATAAAAAGGCATGCAGGAGCCAACATATATTATATGGGTGCACTGGCTAGGACATTTTACCGTCCTGCCAAATACCTAATTAGGTGTCTTGTTGGAGCAAGAGCTGGCTAGAACTGGGTGTTTTACTGCCTTTACTTTTGCCTTGCTTTGAAAAATAATAATGAGACTATATTATTCTAAAGTCCTGACTGAGCTCATATGCCACTGCTCGTAATCAGTCAATCAATCTGTCATACCGTTTGCATAAAGGCGGGTGATGCATTTATGTAAGTACACCTTTTCAGGCAGGACCTGGTCATGTGGGGCCAAGTGTGCAATTTTCACAGGTTATTTCACAATTATGATATCAACTTATTTTTTTTTGCGTAATAGCTCTCGAACGTTGTCAGCAAGTGTCTTACAACATAAAATAATCACATCCATTGAATTCTTATTAAAAATATGTATTCCGAAAACATCTATTTCACGGGGGTATATTTTCCAGAGATACATAATTTTTTCAACCAATTTAACATTTATTGCCATCTACTTATGATGATGTTTACGATGCCATGTTGAATATGAATCCTAATTGGTTTTCTTCTGTATGGAAAAAAATTAAGCTGCATTGCGTGTGCTCACCATGAAAATGCACGTGCCTACAGGCCTAAACAAAATGATTTAAAAAAATATATCATTAGCTGCATAATTATTATCCCATTAGAGCGGAACCAGAAAAAAAATACAACCAGACTCTATCAAGGGCAAAGTGAAATCAGTGTTTAGGCAATGTGTAGTTGTGTATGCACAGTCCAATACATTGATAATATATTCATTACATTGCACTGTATCAAATACTCTATGGCCAAACCACACGATTTCTTCAGATTTCAGAAATAAGCAGGTTTGGTCGTGAATATTGCTTGGATTATTTACCAGATTGCACAAATAAGTTGTCATAGGGCACATATTCCTATTGATTTTGTTTATCAGCAAAATCACGAGAGCTGAACTTTTCTTAACACTTGCTAATACTGGATGTATTCTTCGATAAATGCTGTATAAACACTGTCAAAATTGTGCTTACTTTTCAACATCTCGGGTTTTGTCGATGAACCAAATCAATTGACATATTTGCCCCCGTGAAAACTAAATTTGACCGGCTATGGTTAATATGTAGCATTATACCTACACGATGAGTTAACACAAATTATACATCTTTTTTTGTAATGTAAGAGAACTCTAACATCATTGAACCATTAAATTACATTGCCACCAGTCTGAGCATGGACAAAAATTAAGTGAAGAGTATTTGGAAAATAGTTTGGGGCAGAGGGAAATGATGCTGTTCATTTAAAAGACTACTCTCAAAAAGTACTATGCTTTCCATAGCACACATCAAATTTTGAAGGAATGCAGTCGCCACTAACTATTCACCCCTACTCTACTAATCAACAGATGCATGTAATGCATATCATCTAATTTGAATACGAATAGGTGCCTTATTGCCATTTGAATTGTTTGGCAGACATCGAAATCTGAGCTGCGGTTGCCCCTGAGGACTCAGAGGCTGAGAAGTTGTGAGCTGTATAGTAGGGATGCCGGCTCGCCAGCCAACACTATTACATTGGCCGACTCTTAAATGCTTGCGCAACGGAGATTCTGTGTGGTTTATACTGCCTGCAGCACCTTACAACAATCACATTCGTGTTTCTGAAATTGCACGTAGATTGAATCATTGTCTTCCTGCACGCAGCACACGGACTGATATAGTGTGTAATTACACATCTTCATCTGGCTTGCACATTCTGGTATATATGTAAAAAAAGTGTTTAATTATTAATATCATATTGAGTTAAACGGTTTTTACGTTAACAGTGGTTCGGTTAAATTTCATGCGCCGCAGAGCCGCATTAATTTTTTCTGCTTGTACCGTGTTACTTTTCGTGCCCCAGCAAATTAGCTTCATGAATCGCATTGAGAGCTTACATTTTAGCCGGACACCCATTTCAAAAAAATGTTTTTTTAAATCTTGAACGTTGTAAATGATAAACGGACGTTGCAGACGGTTTGAAAAAAATAAATAATGCCTCACTATTTTCTTTCATTTTCTGTTGAAGGGCACATTTTGTGTAACCGTTTCAGTAAGCTGCAGCGCACTCTAAATTGAGGCGACGGTGAGTAATGACGGTTATAAACTGGACGGCAGGTGAGGGATGAAAAATTATGCAACATGCCTCTCAGCACTAAATTTAAGTTGTGCTCTGTCTTGCCATTTTGCTCTTCGTTTCAGCACTCCGATCCTTTGGTGCGCTTTCACAGTTATTCCCCTTATTAAAAAATAAATAAGTTTGCAATTCATGATGCGCACAGTTTTCATTCAACGTCAAAATTATTCATTCGGAGAGAGAACGACTCGGAGGCGCGAGGAAACCATAGAGCGGGGGGAGCTAGCCACGCGGCCAGTCGACGCCTACCCGCCAGACACTGCGTTCTATATATTGTGATGTTATCGAACAATATTTTAACTAGTTTTTTTTATTGTGGGAGTAAAACAAAGTACCTGAAGGAAACGCACGCAAAATAGGGGGAGAACACAGGTGGGAATGGAACGGCCTTGGGCAGGAATTTCTTCTGTGAGGCAGAGATTTTTCACTGTGCCGCCCTGGTTATGGCATTTGACGTAACCGTCAAATCACCCTCTATGTGTTTTTGTTTCCCCCCCCACCACCACCCTGGAATCGATTCTGCTCTTTTATTTTCCTACAGAGACTCTATTTAATGTGTATCATCATTGGTGTTTATGACGCATTAGTGGGACATTGCCAAATCGCTCATTTTACATGCCTGGGCTACTTGTTTCACTTAAAAGTTGAGAACTCTGGAATGAAAACTCCAGGTTACCCTGGACAGCATTTCAATTAATCATCCAGAAGCACCGACCCCTGTCATTAGTTGTTTCCGAGAAGGTTCGATCGTCTGGTCAATACACTTAACGCGGATTACGTGGAACGCGGTATATCATGAATCTATCTGCTGTTAGTGTATCATTTACGCCAGGAGCACTAATGTATGCGTTCCGGCATGTTATATTTGGACGTGAGTTAATTACACATGTGAATGTGTGCAATTGGTGTGTCTATATGTTGACGTGTGTTCGTGTGATATTAGAGCTGGTGATATTTGTTCCTGTCAGGTTACGGATAATCTTGTGCTAAAGTTTGGTTTTACTAACGTTTGGTGTATTACATTTTACATTTAATTTGCAGCATAGGGCAAATTGCTCTTCAATAACAGACATTTTCTCAATACGCAAATAAACTGAGTGAATTAATTAAAGGTGTGCAATGTGTTTTTATTGCTTCTATAGTTCTATGATCTAAATTTTAGGTTAAATTTTTAAATACACGTAGTTTACAAATATACTGAATCCTTAATGACAAACACTACAATAAGCATTAAGTACACTATCCCCTAATGGAATTGTACATGGCTTTAAGATAATATTTAAAGGGGTTAAGCTATCATTTAAGCTACAAAGCTTCCGGAAGATTTGACAGCAGCTATCCTTCCGCTGGAAAGTCAATAACAGCAAACTGTGTTTCTTTTGGCCCAAAACAAAGTGCCTGCTTCAGCATCCATGCCAGCGGCTTGTCAAATTAAGCGCTCTTCTGGGCAGGTGTGTTGTGAGCCCGCCGACCTAAATCCTCATCAGTTGAATTCGTGCGTTGCCGCTTGCAGCCAGCCGTGCGTCTGCCCAAATTTTTCCATCTTAAATTGTTTTCGCGGGCGTGTCGTCGACGCACATCAATGCGTGTGACCTGCCTCGCCGCTCTTCCCGCCCGTTTGCTCGCTCGACGTCCGTGTGCGTGCGCTGTGTCGCGGCTGCAGGGTATCGGCGGCGGGGAGGATGGAGGAGCACCAGGTCACGTTTTTCGCGCAACTGCTGCATTCGTGCGTGCTGCCCACGGCAACGCAGGGCCTGGAGGCCATCTGGGTGCTCCTCCTGCTCTGCCTCGTCATCCGTGCGTTCTGCCGCCTGAGTACGTCCTACGAAAACACCCCCTCTATCCCCCCCCCCACACGTCGCTGTCTTGCTCTCGTCTCTTCCTAAAGACTGTCTCCTACGAACGCTAATTTTTAAACCGCTTTTTTATGGTCCGCTGCTTTCTTTTTGGGGGTTTCAAAAAACATTTGTTCCAGCGAGAATTCATGGTAACGCGGTCAAATGTGCTCAGCGTAGCGCTAATTACTGCCAGTTCTGTCATCGCAACCCACCCCCCCCGACAGATTTGATGATTGTTACTATTGCAATTTAGCAATAGAATCCTTTGTTTACATTGGAGTAAATGGTATCATCTCTCATAGGTTCAGGGTGATGTAAACCTAAATATGCATAGCATACACACATTAAAAACATTATTTCTTGCACACGTGATTCCGTACATGTTTTAAAACTAATATTATTTACTGATTTGATATAACTGTCGCATTGTTCCATCCACAGGATGTATCAGTTTGCAACAACAACAAAAATCTCTATTCAGTCCCGTCTGAAAACCAAGTCGTCCGTGGTTTCCTGTCATTCAATCGCACATCTCTCTTATTGCCAGTCACGCAGCCTTAGCCCTCCCATGAAATCACTGCATTGTTTCTTAAGACAAATTAATGGCTCTGCTCCTGCGGGGAGATTATGCTTTAGTGGCATTATACCTATCTGCATGTTGCCATTACCGTGCGAGTTTTATCGGTCGCTCCCCACATCCCAGGAACGCACTCCCAGGAGGCTCAATAAACCTCTAATCCTTCTCCGTGATAATGAGCACGGCCGACTGCAAGGGTACACTTGCGTTCCGGAAGGTTTTGTGTGTGTACGTGGGTAATCAAAAGCTACCGGAGCGCGAGATCAAACAGTTGCACGTTTACGCTCCAGTTTTGGAGTCAACAGAGCGGTCTTTTACTCGTTTAATCTCGTGCAAGTGCGATAAACTGAACACGGGTTCAGATTTTATTCGCGGACGCGTTATTGCCGCTGCAACGAGTGCTCCCGCTTGCCAATTGTGACCTGTCAAGGTATATCAAAGGAAATACGGTTGGGCTGTGCTTGTAGTGAGCCAGGTAGTTCGAGTAAACCATAGCAGACAGGGCCCTAAATCCTTACTGCATAGTTTCCATGTCGCCGATAGACTGGAGGTAGGTTGGCACGCACCTGGTAGCCCACAGCGATAGATAGACGTATACTGGTTATGGAGTTTGCATGTTCTCCCCGTGTCCGCGTGGGTTGTGCTGGGAACTCCGGTTTCCTCCCACAGTCCAAAGACATGCTGCTGCATAGGTTAACTGGCCTGCTGAATAAATTGGCCCCGGTGTCCTGTGATGGCCTGGCATTCCATCCTGGGTATAGCCCTGCCTTGCGCCCTCTGTCTGCCGGGATAGGCTCTGGCTCACCGTGACTCTACAGGATTAAGCGGTTTCTGACAATGGATGGGTGGTTGTGGAGTGCCAGGGTGGAAATATTTTTCTAGCCGCTTGTGGGTGAGGAAACGCGTAAGTACTGATCTAGGTTTTCAGAGCTCGATGTATGAAAATCGCTCTCAAGAGCTGTTCTATTGCGATGTCGAGCGTTCCTCATCTGTCCTTTCCACCGTTTCATCTCCCGTGTTGGAGAACAGTTCTCAAAGTGTGGGTACTCCAAATTCCTCGAGGATTTCTGTCCAGCGTGGAAGAGTAAGGTCAAATAACCTTTAAAGGGGGGTCAAGGTAGAAGCGTTCACGTCGCGATCCCTGTCAGGTAATACTTGGTATTGCCTGCGAATTCTACCAAACACTTCGAGGCCGAGCTGGAGGACAACGATGTCCAGAAGCTGACCATCGTGCTTCGAAGAAACGCAAAGAAGAAGAAGACCTTTAAAGGCAGCTCCTTCTAGAGCTACCTATAGCGGAGGGCCTTCCCACTAGCAGTATGGTCAGCGAGCAGTTGTAGGGCCGCACCTTGACATTTTTATCTTTTCTTACAGCAAGAGAATTAATAATTGTCAGGTACCACGCTGACGCATATCTTTCCATTACCCTCCGTGCAAAAAAAAAAAATGCACCTCCTAACCTAAACGCTACACACGCCGTCCGCAGCCTTGTGCCTCCCCATGGTAGTTAGGCGCTAAATTGGAATGAGTCACATTTTGCATGGTGGACGGGTGCACTTAAGGCCCGAGCTTGTGCGTGTGTATGCACACCGTGCGTTTTTTACGAACGCGTGCATTTTCTCTCGCGGGGCAATTTACTGGGTCTTTGCGGAGGATAGGTTTCGGAGAGTGTGGGGCATCAGAGTGTCTGCAGATGCTTGAAAAAGTTAGCCACTCACTTGAGGTGGTTGACTTTGTCAGTGTAGTGACAGGTGAGAGGCATTTTCACAGCAGCATTTACTGCAGATATATTGTCTTTGAGGAAACAATGACAGGTTTCTCACCCATTTAGGGAGTTTCATCGACACACTTGCTATAATAAGAATGATATTTTATTTTCATACAACTTTCACCGGCTTGACAAGGAATGCATGACTTTTATCAAAGGGTCAATTAAATTTTTTAATCCATTGTCTCTTTCACTAGAGCGCATCATAATAAATTTTTCTAGTGATAATATATTTTTAAAAATGTAACAGCCATTTGTCAATCTACTGCTAGATGAAGGCCTCCTGCCTCATATCATGTCAGTCACGAAGGATGCTTGGCGATACGTACCACACTGGTCATTGAGCATCGGTTAAGGTGGAATGGATAGAGAGGCGCAGGGCTCTTAGAAAATCACACACCGCTGATTTTAACCACAGCTGAGAATCAGGTCACTGGATTCACAGGGTTCAGGGTCACAGGACACTAACCACCGTCCCACGTGTCCCGCCTGGAGCGATATTACGTGGTTGAAAAATAAATATACATATATAACAGAACTGCTGATAACGCATACATATTTGTAGTGTTTTTATGGGCCCATTAAAGCCATCGTTCTAAGGCTTGCTCAGTGGTTGTTTCCCATTGCTGAATAATATTTTTTTGTCGCTTGCATCGTTGCACTGTGCATGTCTCTCATGGTTTTTTTACGGACTCCTATTGCTCGGGTGTAATTGGTTGGCACTAACGCGATCGTTGTGAAGTATTTACGTGAATGCTCGCGCTGAACCCCATGCATGGGCTTCTCGCTCGCGTGGCACAATCGGCGTGGTCGGAGTGACTCTCTACCAGCAGAGCGGGCAGCTGTTGTGTATGGTGCCCCGGCCATCCGCTTTGTGTGTGCCAGTTGAGAGGTGAACCCAGTGCAAGTCAGCTGTCCTCCACTCAGAAATTACAATGGCAGTAGTTATTATCTTGCCATCTGCATGCACGGGGTACCAGCAAGACGTACGGGCGTTCAATTATCTCGTCTTTTGTAGAATACGCAGCAGGCCAATTTTGTGCTACCGGAATATGTAATGTGGAATCAAACTTTAAGCACAGGGTTCATCTTTATGGCATGTCAAGATACGCATTTTGCTACTGCATGCTTTTTTCGGTCAATGTGGGCCTTGCATTTTTCCAGACCGATAATACATGCTTTATTCCGTGATTTGTCTATAAGTTTTTCAGGCTGATGGAGCAATTGAATGAATATCCCCAACTGCTGAAAGAGTTTGACGGACAATTGCAATGTGCAAACTAAATTTCACAGTTTAGGTTTAACAGTTATATGCATATATTCAGGTCCTTTGAATTAAGTTCATGTTCCACGGGAAATACAGAGAGCAAAGCCAATGATGGTAAAGGTATTTCTAAGCAATATGTGGCAAAGGTACAGCTAAAGGCAGCTCTAGAGAGCCCTTATAAAGGGTGATTTGGTCGACTTTACCACACTGGCCAGACATTTTGGAAGAGGTGGGAGTACCCACACTTTATTATTATTATTACCCACACTTTACCCCACCACAAACCACCCACTCACTGATCGACAAACTGTGGTGATCCCAGGTATGCTGCTGGGTGGAAGGAGGCAAGGCGGGGATTTAACAAAAAAACTCATGCTTAATGTTTCAGCTGCCGCGCTGGGAGAATGAATTGGTGGTCTTTGTATCGCAAATCCGGTGTGCAAACCACTACATTGTGGCAGCATCCCTTTATTCCAAATCGAGTCATGGGCGATACAATTACACAGTTTGGAGTAGCTCGCCATCTCTTCCCCTTAAGTGCATTGACTTTAGGATTGATTAAAAGCGTGAAATGTGAAGTACATGTGAACTCGGTGACCTTGAATCTGATGTGTAACTTTAATTTAAAAGAAGGAAAGTCTTTTTGAATGCCAGATAAGTATTGCCACTGTATAATGTATGCAGGTCAATTACAGTTACAATATACAGTAAAACCTCAATTTACCGGATTAATAGGGGGCGAAAGGTGTCTATATAAAACGCTATTATTATTATAAGTCCTTTAAATTTGGCTATTTGCATGATTATCTTATAATATACAGAGTAATGTCTAGATCTTATAACAACCTATATGTTGTGAACACGATTAAACAGAGTAATTCATGTACCGAATAGCAATAAAAATACTGAAATAAAAAAACATTATTTCCATTGCATATTGCTGTCTCCAAAGTAGCAGACAGTGTCTACTGCTTTCCGAAGTCTGTTAAATAGAGGTCTGTTACATTGAAGGTTTACTGTATTTGAGGTTTTACTTTATATGAGATTAAGCGGAGGCTTTAAATAAAAAAAATTGAGATAGCAATCATACTTGCAGATTAATGGAAGAATAACTCAAAACAAAGCCTCTCTGTGGCATGTCCGTGTAATGTTGCAATAAATGCATCACAACACAGGGATGAATAACAAAGAAGTAACTCTTGGGATTGACGGTGCATTGAGTGAAACTACTTTCAACATTCCGTTGCTAACAAGGCACAGGGGTATGAGGTAAAGAGCAATGATCCCCTGGCGTGCCTTTCTGAGCCAGAAAACTCTCCACAAAAACTTTCGTCAATGCATTATAACGCTAGATTGGCAGCTCCTTGGCAATTAACAAAGGTTCAGTTAATCACTCAGTTGGGGAACGTTGCAACACGAGTCTAGGGTATTTCAGCAGGTGTGGAATAGGCAAATCGTGGAGGCTATAGCTACCGTCTCGTCTATTCCTGTAACATTTTCCCCCACGCTACAGGGTTGCAACATCCGACACTGCAGATATGCACGTGTCCAATTAATTCACTACCACCTTCGTGACATTTGTTTCAAGCGCGGCATCGCCGTTTCAGAGCGAACGTTAACAAGGTGGATGGTTCAGTGCGCTGCATTAAACCGTGGTAAATTGGGTCCTCCTCTCCGCTTTTTCGTGTCACACCTCCATCCGCCGTGCGGTGCACGTGATCTTTTAAAGTTGCGGCGGCACGTCGCGAACAACACCACCCTCTTGCATCGCGGGGTTATCGAAGCGCGAGGTTGTTATGCGAAAAGGGGCATCTTCATCCATCCGGGCTGAATCGCAGGAGCTGCTTTAACACACGGACTGAAATGGTGCAGTGCAGTGGCACAGACTAGGCAGCTAAGGTCGTCAAGGTCTTTGCACTGGCAAGATAAGCAAAGGAAAAGTGAGAAAAGGTAATGACCATATTGAGGTCCCCTTGTGTGAAAATGCATTCTAATATCCTACACTGACAGAGCAGTTGTGAGCCAAAGCAAGCTAACACTACCAGGTTCAAACAACTTGTAACCCATAACAAGGGTTAACCAATATGTGTTTGAAATCTTGAATCGGTCCCAAGACCTTTCAGCTAATGCAGTCATGACTTAACTTTGATCCACACTATTTACATAGCTACCGAGTTCATTAAATTCAGATTGAAATGTGCTAACATTGATGCGGAGATATCCCATTAAAACGTATATGGAATTTTACATTTCAGAAATATTCATGACGTCAAGCAGAAAGCTACGTCTACTAAGGCAATTATTAGTTTGGCACATCACATGAAACAATTCAGATAGGGCATTTTCAGTAAACACAAACGCAATCTGCTAAACGACCACTATATAAAATCGAGCCTACACAACAAATAACAAGTGTTCACACATTTAAAATCCTTTTGAAATTATTCATAGATATTTTTTTCATCGTAATTATTTTACTTAGTCTTGACTGCGCCATCAAAGGGTTCACAGTGTAGCATTGGCGGATCGTTGACACAATCAGGGCATGTGTGCTCAATCACGTACCAACAGCACTGTGGCTCAGTGGGCGCGTGTTCGCCGCTTGTTGTACAGGTTCCTGGTTTCAATCCGTCGGGGCACCCTGCTTAATTTCTAAGGGGTGTATTAACATGATATTCAGGTCAATTAACCTAGGCAACGTGTTTCTGGACACGGTGCCTAGGTCTTTGGACTGTGGGGTTAAACCGGAGTACCGGGCGAAAACTCAACGCGGACATGCGAAGAGCGTGCAACCGCCACACAGAAAGGCACCCGAGTCAGGAATCGAACCGTGGACCTTCTCGCTGCGAGGCGGCAGCGGGACTCACTGCCGTACCGCCTTTCCTTTTGCGCGTGCGGGCAGGTGTGCCGCCATGGACCAAGCACCTGTGCTGTGTGGCTGCCGGTTTCTTCAGCCTCTACCACTTCTTCAGCCTGAACATGGTGTGGGTGGTGCTGCTCAGCCTCATGTGCTACGTCATCCTCTTCCTGTGCCGCCACTCCAGCGTGTGCGGCGTCTGCCTCTCCGTCACCGTGCTCATATACCTGCTCATGGGGTCAGTTTGGGCCTCGCCCAACAACGCGCCGATTGCGCCTCCACGTTTGCGCACCGGGTCACGGGGTCACGGTGACCGCGGTTGTGGCCAACTTTTTCTTGCGTATGAAAATATGTCCAGGAGCCAAATGTCAAATTTAACTCGAAGGCTTTCATGACCAATGTTATCCATAGTATAGCTCTTATTAAGAGTTTAGGTCACGTGAAAAGGTAAGTAAGTCATGTGTACCCGTCGATATGTTGGAAAGCGAGCGAGCACATAGTACTTACCAAAGATGTTCCGACGTTTCGCTGGCGGTTGCATCCAGCATCCAACTTTCAACTTTATTCAACTTTAGAGTCAATTGTGCCATATGTACAGGACATACAGAGGATCTAAATGCCGTTTCTGTCATACCCCAGTGATGGCATATACATGGACTGGAACACAACAACAAAGGTTTAGAGGAGAGTTTGTGAGGTCCCACTGTTCCTCCCTTGAAGGAGCACAAACCTTGATGGCCTGCAAACCGCTGCAAACACTTGCCGTTGAGAAACGGAATTGGTATTGATGTAGGTTTTCGTGGCTCGATTTATATGATAAATGCTCTCGAGAGCTGCTGTTTCGGAATAACATTATCGAGCATTCTTTGCCTCTCACGTTGGTGGTATCGTCATTAATCATCGATTAGGCTGATGATGCCTCCCAACGTGGGAGGCGAAATGTTGTGAAGGAGAGAGGAGGAATGCTCGACACAGCTATCCTAAAAGAGCAGATGTTGAGATAAATTCGCGAACTGATTGTGTCTCTCCTGCCCTCTTTCCCCAACCCCTCCTCTCCCCACCCCGGGAACAGTGCATGTGTCGTTTGCTAGATGTGAAAATGTTACCCAGCCGATTGCTCATTTGGGGAAATATATAGCGACGATTGCAGCTACTGCGAATCTTAGCAGGACCCTCTGAGAAGAAATAGCCTTGTGACTCAGGCATTCCTGGGTAATGCAATGTCGTAAATGGGAATGTTATCAACCCTCGAATTTCAGGAAGCAATACGCAGTTGGTGACTTACTGACACATTCACGCACTATTCTGCCTTCACATCCAACTCTGCACCCTCCTTACTCCAGCTTCGTAACTACATTCAGCATGGAGAGGTGGTGCAGTGCTTGTCACGGTGACCCGAGTTTAATTTCCCGGCTACGGCTAACGTTAGTGGTGAGTGATACCTGAACTGTAACTGGGCTTTCTCACAACATTTCGACCCTGTCCGCCAACCTGCGGGGTCCGGCAGCGGTGCATGAACCGAACCGTTAGTTGTACATTCTTCAGTATTTACATCGGCATTTCTGAGCCTTTGTTTTCTGGCCTCATGTAAATCCAGTGCCCTTCTCTGGCTTCGCTGGCGAAACCCATGCTCTGAGCAATATCACGGTGCGGCGCCGCCAAATGTTTTTCTTTACGGTGTGGTTGCAGATCCGTTGACATTTGTCAGCGCATTGATCTCAATGCGGTGCCTGGAGTGGCTGTCTGAAATTTGGCCGGACGGGCCTGGTGGCACGATGCCCGATACGGCCCAAAACCGACGTGCGCGTGACATTGAACGCTGTGCGACCGTGACGTCCCGACGAGGCTCAATGCAGTTACTTTGTAATGTCCGTTTGGTTCAGTTGTTTGTCAAACGCTGCCTTTTGTGCCGAGCTGGTATCACTGGGAGTCAGGGATAGAATTTGGGCAGCCACCGTGGTAAAAACTGGGTTCGCAGCTGTCACGGATTGATGTAAATTAACTGTAGCAAAGCTGATGGTCTCAGTGTAGTCACGGATGACTGCAAAAATACAAAAACGTAATTTTTTGTCACTTTTGCATATTGCGGTTCTGAGAATGAGTCACGTTGGCCCCGATTGACATGTTACACTATTTGAACGTCAACCCAGATAATACATCCCTCGTGTTAATAAAGAGCTTTCACGAGTTTATTTTTAATGTAGTGCTGTGGTATCATCTTCCAGGAACATAAATGTATTTTTCTCATTACTTGATACCACTGTCACTATTAGAATACAACCGAGCAATCTGCTGGTTAACTTTATATTGTTTGTGATAATAATAATAATAATACGCTGTGGTTATAGCCTCCAGCCTGCGTTACACTGAATTAATTCCTCAAGCCAAAAGTAGAGGAAATTACAGATTGTCCTGTGCAGGTGTCAGGGACATGCCGAGCTATTGGCTGTAGATAGTCTGTTGGGAGTTTATAGAGCATGTGGTGACTAATTGCCTTTGGAAAACAAACTTAGAGTCCAGACACTGTTCAGCTGAGCACGACTCTGCCGGCAAATTTTACTGTCATCATTCAGATGGGGGCTAATTCATATGTCCGTCATGGTTTCTATTCTTCTTCCTGTCATTCATCACAAGTACTCGGGGGTCTCTGTGTCTTGTCCCCTGTTTCCATTTATCTCCTCAATCTCCTCAATTCTCCATTTAAATCCTCGTGTTATTCCTCCATCTCAGCGTGGACTTCACCCACGTTCTCTCAGCCAGCGACCTCCATCGTCGACACCTACTTCCCAATGTACACCGAGCTTCTCCTTTATATGTGGCCAATCCACATTAGTCTTCATAATATACCATAGTTTCCTTCACGATTTTCACACCTATGGGGATACACACGTGTTTTATATTAAGCTCGTGGAAAACAATTGGTGGTGGAACAATGTGTTGATTTGTTGATTCCTAGCAATTCTTAAGCCCATAGTAACAAATTTACGTCATCCCTTTAGCCACTGGAGGCTTTACCATTCTTCTTTGCGATTCTTCAAAGCGCGATGGTCAGCTTCTGGACATCGTTGTCTTTCAGCTCGGCTTTACCATTCATTGCACGTTACAAAGAATCGAATCGTGAAACCTGATTTGTGATAAGCCATCATAGGCCTGGGGGTGCTTTATTTGTTTACTATCAATATTTTACCGTTTGCTCACAAAATAATATATCACATTAAGATATCTGGCACATTTGAGGAAAACGCGCTAGGCTTCATTTACATGAGGGTTGGGGAGTGAAGAGCGATGGCTCTATTGACTTGCTTATATTTACAGCCATAAGAGCTGTTGAGAGAAACGCGTCGGAAAAGATGCATGCATTGCTATGATTCCGACACGCCACACTCGGCTAAAGCGCAATGAACGGCTGTATGAAGTTTGACAATAAGCCGATAGTGGAACAGCCCTGGGTCGGATCAGAAGACTGTCACCATATTTATACACGTGGAAATAATATTGATTTTGACTGAGCGCTCAGCCAGCTCATATTTTGTCGACAAGTCCAGACAACACCTGCAGCAGCAGTAGCAGCAGCAAGGCCATATTTTATTTATGACCGAATTCATGTCACAAGTTTTCTTGCTAATCTGGCCAGTTGGCTCAGCGGCAGAGCGAGCGGCTTGCAATCTGAAGGCTGCTAGTTCAAATCCTGGTTGGGGGTTGACATAGTGCATCATCCCTCAGCAGTCAATATCATGATTGCCACGTGGTGGGGAAAGTCAACAGTGGCTCGAAATAACACGAGTTAGGGAAGGCAACCTAAGGAAGCGTGAACGTTCACTTGTTAAACATTGAAACATGTAAGTGGGCTCGAGACAAAATCACTAGAAGGAATAATGGCTAGCGGTAAAAATGTGCGGTACAACGTTGCACGTCGAAAAAAAATCTTCAACAATATTTGCAGTTTTTAATTCACAGTCACGTTTGGATCTTCCGTTTGTAGAAGCTGAGTGTCTCTGTGTTGCCTCTCAAGTTACTTATTTTTTTTAATTTCCTCCGCTGTTTAAGTATCAGCGTGTTCAATTTCCCATCAGGCTCGTTCAATTTCTCGTTGCTTCCCACTGAGCTCTTCAAGTCTCTGTTTTTTCTCATTGTTCGATCACCGAGAGATATCGGGGGTGACCTGACCATAGTGAGCGGTGCTCCGTTTGAAATTGGATGATCGGAAAATGAGAAAAGATACCATCAACAAGGCAGTGGTGTGTTGCTCATTACTAACAATTGCTCTGCTCAATAAAGACTGATGCATCGCTTGTAGCTGTAATCGATGATTAGTGGCCAATTGATGTTTCGTTGCCACTTGTCTGCCATTAACGTACACAAGTTGTATCGGTGCAAAGCAGCTCATGATGTATCATTGGCTAGCTGCTTTTAACACCTTATGTGATTCGTTTCCAGGTATTCCGTGCTGCTTTAGATGACGGCTGGTATGTTGCCCTAATGTGCCGTATGCACGGTGAACACTAAGCCATGATTTTTGCTTTGGACCAGGCACCACAGATGAGACCCGCTCCACAATGGAGGGTTCGTAAATAATGAACGAAACAGCTTCCAGCTTCAACTTTTCATAGGTTTCCAGTCTGAGCCTTATCTTTGGGCTTATACCAAACTAACAAGATTATGTCATACTTCCATGTGTTATGGTTACAGGCTATACTGTGGTATCCTTTTGTTTATTTACATTCCTCCAATTATATTCCAATTGTGCCATCAGCATTGCTGTCACAAGACGAACACATTTCCACTGTGTACATTTAAATTTCCATTCGGGACTTTAAAGAGACCATGTCAGAAAGCACCCTCAGGAAATCATGTCACAGAACCACTACTGAAATAATTTGAATAGACAAAGCGCACAGCTTTTGATTTTTTATTACATATATATTAAAAACGAATTATGTGATTTATTTTTTATGGGGGGGATTTTGCGTGAACTCATTGGTGACCTGGCTGAGACCATCAACTCTATACGGAGAACTCAGATTTGTGACATGCACCTGCTCAGATTGGACCTCGGGATTTCAGCTTAACCAGCTCAGCACTCTGACCTCTATGCCACCTGTCCTCTTACATCACTGCGTCTTTGATGCACTTAACGTAAACGTTTTTTTTTTACATTTAGAAAATCTGCACGTATCCTAAGACCCTCCGACTAAAGGAGGTTAGTGTCAGGAATGGTATCTGGCCGTAATGGGCTTGCCCCAATACCCCCATCATTGGGAGAGAACCAGTCAACCCGAGCGCACCTGGATAGAGGCCGTTTAACCTGGCAACAGAAAATCTGCGCAAAAGTGGAAGGCTGCTCTTTTTGCGCCACTTTAAAGTATTAAGATTGTAGGTTAGTAGGGTGCATGCTGTGCCACACATACCAGCAGCTGGGATGATGGAAAGCACAGGGCATTGCTTGCTCACGCACTTGCAGACATCTGTTGCAGCCTCTCTTTGGACCCAGTTATTGCCGTGCTTAATGGGAAGTAAGTGCGTCTGTCAGTGGCCACAAAATGAATAGTCCCCATTTTTCCTTTAATCGCCGATCCATCATGCCGCTAATCTTATTATTTCTGTTTCAAAGGGATGGGCCCCTTTTTGCCACCTCATCAGAATGTTTCACCTTCTCTTCATCTTCTCAACGACTTGTTGTGTTTGAGGATTGGTGCTATAAATGAAATGCAGAGGAAACTTTCGGAATTTGGCTCAAGGGTTTTATTATATGCAGAATGCTACAGCTATGAACATCAAGTACTTTTGCTTCTGAGCAAGCATTGGGATCGACTTGAATTGGATTTTGGAAACATAATGTCTATAATTGGAGAGTATTTATCAATACCTCATCTAAACTTGGCCCAAATCACCTGTCCACCTTATTTTTATTCCCAGTCTGTGGCCCTTGGTGACTAATTTGTCCCTAACGACGTAACATGTGGCTCCGTCGAGTGATACATTTTGGACGACCAGCTGACTCAAGTGTCCATAATCCACATTTCACCCTTGACCCCTGCCCTGCCCCACAACTCAATGTTGCACCGCCATTGAGCGTTGAGATTGATTGCAGTAGAGCATCGGCGGGACACACTGACAGCACTGAAAAGTAGTTGCACGGCTCATGAGCCTGTCTTTTATAGGCTTGCTGGCGGTGATTAATTAACAGCAGGTGGTCATGGTTGCCTGTTTGATTAAGAGAGCTATGTGAGAGTAAAATGTCGGCCAGTATTAAACGTGAAATCCGACAACTCCAGATGCCCTCAAAAGCAACGTTATGGTAGCGAGGCCAGGAAATTTAGCACAATTTTCTTTGGATAGGTCAATTTTTATGGTTACAGGAAAATAATTTTACCAGTGGTCTACGTCTCTACAACTCGGCCCCTTCCATTAATTTACGTGGTTATTAAACGCAGTTATCACGGGGCTTTTGTTTCGTTTCATGCCGTTACTGAGAGCAAAAAACTGCTAGATGTTTCAGCTGTGGGGCCAGCCAGCTGAAACCTCGAGAGGTTCAATTTCTCTCAGTGACAGTATCAGGAAAAACCTACCATTATTTTTAGTTTACCTGTTGAAATGTGATAAGTGTAGTCATATTTCCTGTCCTAAACACTCCCATGTGGTCTCCGGTTAAGTGCACATCTTCTTCTGAAGTTCCAAAGCATCACAAAAATAACAATTGGACCCACCCTCGTGAGTTGTAGCAGCTGCGTGAAAGATATTGCCCGCGGTATGGCTGTCGGTTATTATTCATCCATTCTCAAGCTTTGTTGTCATCATCATCACCAGCCACGACTAATCCACTGAAGGATGAAGGCAAAGTAACAATCCGCCGAGCACCTGGATGCACCTCCATTGGCTGCTACCGTCCTTATTCTAAACCGCCGGCCATCATCCCTTCGTTCTCCTCCAACAACTTTAAAAAAAGAATTGGCCGATAACATCGTGTTATGCAGGACACAGCGTCTGACAAATGTTGGCGACGGCTGGCTGTGTGGCTGCCTTCCCCCAGCCTCAGAGCGGTTTCTGCGCGCTTCCGTATCCGTGTCTCGTCCATGACCAGGTGTGTTAATGCACACGTTATTAATTGTACTTTTATTATTATCTGTTCTAGGTGATGTGGCCTGCCTATAAGCCTTATTAATCAACAAACACACCATCACATTGCGGGAGGCGGGGGGTAGGGGGGTCTAATGGGATTAATAGTCTTTATAGTCCTTATGATGTGTCTCACATTGAAGGTGCCCTCTAATCCACGTGTTCCTTTTTCTGTCTCTATTTTTGCACTTTTGAGCTGATGTTTGTCGATGTCCATCCATTTGATTAAATTTGTAAATCTTTGATTTAATTTTTCTTCATTATCCTCAAATCTTACTTTGCTATGTTCGTTGCTATATTGATTTTTTGGCCATCATTGCCAGCGTCTACAGCGCTCTTGCGTTAACCATGACATTATCCCACAGTGCCACGAATGTGATGCAGAGAAGGCTTTTGGGGACCATATGCGCGTTGAATTGTTGCTATTTATAGTCACGTTCACCTTTCCGTAAAACACCTCATCTCTCATCCACCTTTTAATCTATCCTTCTGATACTGCTCCACTTTAAATATCTCCCGTAGATAAACACATTAGTTTAGCAATTTACTTTTAGTTTGTTTCTTGGAGCCTTACCAAAACCCGTGGATGTCAAACCCAGAGGAAACGTTTATGGCCCCGTCACAAGAAGTGTAAAAAAATTACAGCCCAGTAGTATGTTGGTCAACTATCGTTGTCTTACGTGCTCTGCGCCGGGCGCTGGAGAGTAGCTTTGGCCACTTCTAGCTGTATGGTTTAGCTCCCTCCCAAGATTGCACCACCTGAGACTAGAGGTGAGAAAATTGCCAATTTGCACCTGCCTCTGTAAAGGGAGTGACTGATACCTCTGAGTATGGGAATGAGGATGACCCGAGTGGGTGGGTGGGAACAATGATTCGGTCTCTGCAAAACTTTCTTTAAAATATATATTTTTTCTTTGTCTGTGTTTGTTTAAAAAAAAAACTTCCCGAAAGCCATTCCTAATTTAAATTATTTATTTTCATACCTCCGCTTTTCAATATTAATGACATAAATGATGAGCCGCATTTATAGTCGTCGTATTTCGAATGCATCTATTCTCACACATCGCAGGTCATGTTATATTAAATGCAATGAAAGCGGCGTTACGTTTGCGGTGCGGCTTCTGATAAAAAAACGTGCATAAAAAATATACGAATTTTACATTTGTTGGGCGCAGAGTGTCTTTTAGTGCACAGACATATAAAACGCGCATTAACAGCGAGACGAGATGGGCATTTCATACCTGAAAGCTCTGCGGCAGTGGTTCTGAACCCATGGTGCATGCCCCCTTGGGAGCAGGCGCAAGTCCCAATTTCAGAGGGAAGTGCAGCCTAGTGCGGATACCGTGCAGGATAAATGTTGATTCCGTGCGAGGAACATCATCAACACGATGGTGTGGTGACAAACCGCACTCATACGCAGCATGACAAATGCCTTATGACCACCGTGTTGGACTCTGTGTTGTAGCCTTAATAATCTGGGTGGCTCCGCAGGGGCTGAAGAGAAAGGGGGGTGCTCTTCTGTTTTTACCACAAACTGTCTAGCGCTTCCGCCTCACAGCAAGAAGGTCCCGGGTTCGAATCTCGGCTCGGGGTGCCTTTCTGTGTGGAGTTTGCATGTTCTCCCCGTGTCCGCGTGGGTTTTCGCCGGGCACTCCGGTTTCCTCCCACCGTCCAAAGACATGCTGCCAGGTTAATTGGCGTACTGACTACATTTCCCCAGGCGCCCTGCGATGGACTGGCGTCCCATCCTTGGTGTTCCCCTGTCTTGCGCCCTGTGTCTGCCGGGATAGGCTCCGGCTCACCACGACCCTGTATAGGATTAAGCGGTTTCTGAAAATGAATGAATGAATGAATGTTCCCAAAAGCATTGAGAGGTAGAAAGTGGAACACATGGATTGGGGAAAATACGCAGCTTAAAGCCCCATTTTGACTGCTGAGAAAAGTTAGGTGGGCGGTTCACTGCAAAGGCCAAGAGAAGCACAGGCCAGGTATTTCTTGTGGTTTAACACTTGAAACGTTTACGGAACACACCTCGTGTTTATGGAACGCTATTGACAACAGCTGCAGCCGCTTGTTTTCAGCTTAATCGTGCTGACGCAGTATGCGTCACCTGCGTAATAAATGATCGACTACTGCCATTTGGTGTGTTTGCCACAGGCCACGCCAGTTGGTGTGGGGCTCGCAGTGCAATTCCTGAATCAACACGGAAATGTGGCGCGGCATAAATTCCAGATTTCGCCTTTTGCAAGCCATTTATCTCTATTTTGAACGAGGTTCTGATCCTGATATATACTTGATTCTGTATTGCCGCCACCCTTGACCCTTAAAAAGGAATCAAACTTGATTTTTATCCTCCCAATGTTCAGCCATTTTATCTGAATGTGTTGTGAAGCAAACATTTACAGCCCCTTGTCAATCCTTTGATGAATGAAAGCCCGCAGACGCCATGTCGGTCGTTGGGGTTGTTTTGGCCGTACTTCACCACGAGGGTCAGTGTGGGTTAGCAAATTAAATTAATCAATTGTTCCCAATTGAATAAAAAAAAGCTAAATAAAGGAATCGAGTGTCATTTAGAAGGCAGCTCAATATCCTTTAAAGATACATTGACAAATAAGTGAACAAGTCAATGAGAGAGCTGCTGTCGGATAGACGGGACGGTGTTTTGGCAATGCTGTGATGCGGGTCATACTTAAAACATTCGTCAATAATGTGGGCTTTAAAGGAAACCTGTATGTACATAAGGCGACATGTTTGGAAATGGACCTTCTTCATAGAAAAATGTGCACGTAAATATTCTTTATGAGCTATGATGATAGGCAATTGCTCAAAACGTCACCTATTATATACTTTTCCTTTTAAGGCATAGTAATTGACAATTGCGTTGCGACGATAGTTGCTTTTTAAGGCTGTCAGTTTGGGATAGCTGTGTCGAGCGTTCCCCCCTCCTTTGCGATATTTCACCTCCCATGTTGAAGGTATCTTCAGGCGTTTTTAGTTCTCGGTGAGTTTTGAGTGAAGTTGAGCATGCTGTGACATATATATATATATATTGCATTTTGCATTATCTTCACGTCAAAACCTACATCAGTACAAATGTGTTGATTTTATTCTTATTCGGCCATGTGCACCACAGCCAATGAAGTATCACCAATATATTTGTTCGAGTCTAAACTGTCTACGTTCGGCTCTTTTAATCGGAGCATCGCCAAGCTTTGGGCATTTGTGCTGTTTGGAACGAGGGGGGGCACGAGGAGGGGGCACGAGGAGGGGGGGGACGAGGGGGGGCACGTTTGTGTGGCTTTGTGCGCGTGCTTATGCCGGCGCACGCGCATGTTTTGAGTGCAGAGCCCTTGAAATGTATGAGAGAGTGCATTTGGGAGTGAGTCTATCCACCAGCATTGACGTCACGGCTGCTTTTTGTGAAGTGCTGTCGGCCGCGGTAAGTTTGGGCCATGTGAAATGTACGACCTGTGGCGTGTGTGCCGAAGACGTACAAATATCTGGTTTCAGGTAAACTGCATCAGCAATTGTGAAATCAAATGCACCGCTTACCAAAGCTAATCATAATTTAAACCGCTAATATTTAACGAATGTGGTAATTCGTTATTTAATCACCGATGTAGTTGGGCCTTTAGGAGCCCCTCTATTTCTGGTATGTGTCACATTCTTGACAGGCTGTATAATATATGGTGTGAACAGCAATTGATCAAATTTCCGATCTATATATTTAGTGATCGTTTATATGAGGTATCGAGTGGTTGCTTCAGTGAAACCGCGTGCAAAAATAACACTTTAGTTAAAATTAATAGCAGTGGGGATTTTTTTTACTGATACTGATTAGAAAGGAACTTCTTGATATTTAGGCTTACTGGCCTTCCTAGATGAGTTGTAGGCAGTAATTGTGCTTCGGTGGTTACTGGTATTAGATTGGATTCACTGGGTTGCCATGAGTCATAAAGCATTTCAAGATATTTGAATGCATTCCAGTGGTTAATATATGTATTTATCGATTTATATATATAGGCACACAGCACAATACACTACTACGTCTACAGTTTTAGATTGTGCAACATTCTCAGTAGAAATCCGTTCGATGAAACAAGGTAAATTATACGTGTGCCGCATTATTCTTCCGTCGGTGGGTTATTATTTTCTTGCGATGAACGTCTCGCGAGCGGAGGAGCCTCTTGGTCGTCCGCCATCCGTCTAGTGCGCGTTTAGGGTCGCTGTGCGGGCTGCGGTTGCTGTCCAGGTTGTGCCACGCTGTGATGAAGTGCCCCCGCCGCACAAGCTTAATTAGGAACCTGGAACAATTCACTGTCCAGAGAGTGCCACGAAAAGTGCCGGTTCACTTAAATATCGTTGCAGCACCTGCGGCGGTAGAACTTTAACGAGTGGAACTAGTTTGAAGCCTTTGGACTGATTGGTTCCTTGTTATAATTAATATGCATTCACTGCTCGTTCACACGCACGTTGATTATACTGATGCTTCAGTGGCTGAAGCACTCAACATTTTAAAGGGGTAAATGTACTGTTGCCTTCGTTTAAGCAAGTGAGCCTCAAATGCATACTTTGTCGACAAGTATTCCACATCTGCGAAAAACATTAACATGTTTTCATCTAGTACTTGAGGAATTATAGGTATATTTTTTCCACTTTATTACGAGCCAACTTTACTTTTAGGATTCATCACTAATGCAGTGACTGGTAATGCGGCTGAGCTGAGCGGACTTCAGTTCTTTGTGTGACACTTGGACGTAAACCATGACGGGTTTTGCATTGTGCGCCTAAGCCATGCGCTCAGTGCAGCACGAATACCGTGCAGGTGACATCTCGGTACTTCTCGGCGCCACGCTCTGGTGACAAAACCCCTCGGGCGCACAACGCGAAGCAGATCGCGTACCGTCCGCTTCGATCGGAGGCGTGCGATCCCTCCGCGCGCTCCGACCGCCGCAAAGGGACCGAGCGCGGAGAGAATCGAGGAAGCATCGATAAGCTTTTATTTTGTCAACCTGCATTTCACGCACCGATGTGGGTTTTCACGGCGTTGCGTATGAGAATTGCTCTTTCGAGCTGCTCTCTCATCAGGAGCCTGATGGTGCCTCCAGCGCGGGAGGCGAAATGTCGCGAAGGAGAGGAGGAACGCTCGCCGCGGCTATCCCGAAGGAGCGGCTCGTAAGACCAATTCTCAACTTTCATTTCCTTTATTTCTTCGGCTGGGACGCGTTGCATAGAGCATTAATAGAGTGCGAGATGCGGTCGCCGAGGAACCCTTTCTGTGGAGAACGGACCGAGGCCCGTGGCTTAGGTTTCCAGCGAGGAAACTGGGTTCCCTTGAGCATATCTACTGCGCTTGGGGTGGGTAAGCAAATACTGGGCAGATGTGTTTGCGTTGAGCCCCAGGGGTCACTGCGTGTTGGGCTGACACGGAACCAAAAAAAAACGCAGCGAGGAATCGTCTGCAGTCGGTTATAATGCAGGCAGGCAGCTGCGACATTAACGCCAAGACTGATAGCACTGATGCCAACGCAAACAAATCAAGCACTGGCTTCTGTAGCTTTGTGTCTTTACAAGTAATGCAGTTACCACTCCGTGTAATACAGTCCCCACTGCTGTGTAGGTTTTCTTGCTTGTGCCGTACAGCTCTCCGTTGTGCGTTGGGGCTGCATGGCGTGTTGTTCCGCACAGTGCCCGACGTTTCACCTCACGTGCCGGGAGCATATTCAGGAACTGAATGGAGCAGCTTGCTTTTAAATGTTGGACATCGGGTCGAACGTTACGTGGTACGGCCTAAAAACACAGGAGATCAAAGCACTCTCTCTTTCTCCAAGGCGTTAATGAGGCCAATTATCATTTACACAGGAACGCCCGAGACCTTTTCAGAAGGGCACTGGATTTCATCTGTGTTTATATATTTATAACGTGCACATATTTGTTCAAGAGAGAACGACGCAGAGGAGCGAGGAAATCACAGAGGCCAGGGGGGAAGGCAGGTACGTGGTTAGCCGGAACCAACATTTTCCAGACACTGTGCCCTATATGTTATGATGTTAGCAGCCGATTAATTAATGAGGTTTTTTTTGTTGTTGTTGGAGGAAACCGGAGAATCCAGTGAAAACCCACTCAGAACAGGAGGAGAACACACAGACTCAATACAGAAAGGCACCTGAAGTGGCTATCGAACTGCCTCGGGCAGGAATTTCTTTCTGTGAGGCGCAGATGTTACCACTGCGCTACCCTGCTGCCCTAAATATATGCAATAAGTCATGGGCTTTCAAAATATGGGGGATTATGAACGAATATGGGAGTAGTATTGTTTGCTAATTTGAAGAGTTTACACATCTAAATTTAATAAGTCCAATGTTGTCTCTACTTGGGTTTCAAGCTGTCATTGGGGGGTCACGAGGATGGGGGTGGCTTAGGAAGTTGCCGCTTCCCCAGAGGTGTCCGGGTCACAGCTAAACACAGCCAATTTGGAGTGTGTACATACGTATGCCGTGGGATGGTTGGTCAGTAGCATTAACGAGCATTTGGTTTAATGTGGAAGGAGAACCTGGAGAAAAGCCATACATGCTCACGGTGTGACAGTCAACACTGCCACCTCACAGCCCTGTGCCGTCTGGCAACCAATGGTGGCCATCCATCTAAGTAGTAATCACAACAGTAATGTGTTTTACATAAGGCTTTCGCGACCGATATTCCATCCATCCATGAATTTTCAGAAACCGCTTAATCCTGTACAGGGTCGCGGTGTGCCGGAGCCTATCCCGGCAGACAGGGCGCAAGGCAGGGGAACACCGAGGATGGGACGCCGGTCTATCGCACCGATATTATACACAATAAAGTATTTTTTGATTGGGTAAAAAAATTATATTCTGAATAGCATAACCCCCTTAAGAGCGCTGCGGTTATTGCATTGTATATACCATGAGCGAAAGCAGCATTACGAGATAAGAATATAAACGTTCACGGTCCACATGCAATACTAATGTTAGCCTGGGCTATGTCCAAAAACAGCAATTCAATGCAATTGGTACTTGCACCATTCTTATGTTGTACTTCTTATTATGGCTGTTGATATAGAGCAGTGGTCTCTAACTATTCGATCACGATCGACAGGTCGATTCCACAGTCTTGAACAGTCCATCTTAATGTCAGCAAGTCCGTTTTTATTCAAGCTTGAAGGAACCGTTAAGCTATGTAGTTCTTTTCTAACATTTTTTTTATGTGAGTAGGTATATGTCTGTGTGGCAGAGTCTTTAGTTGGCGGAGGGGGGGAAGAACGAGCCTTTAGGGGGCCCTAAACTGCGACATACCACTGGCATTTCCTAATATATATCCAGAGCCCTCACCACACAGCAAGCTTCCCGGGACAGTAATTACTTAGTAATTCTACACCGCTAACAGACATTTACTAGTAATGGCAAAGAAATGAGGTTGTGTGCCGAGCACCGTTTCAATGGGTTTAGGCTTTAAAGAGGCAATAAAGTGTTATGCATGGGCGCCTGAAGATTTAAACAGGCGATTAAGCAGGTGCATTTATTTATTAGCTTATTTGTTTCCCCCCCCCCCTAAACTGGGGTGTGAGCTACTTGTTAGATGTTCATAATATTTCACGGCCATGCCGATTTAGCGGCTCGCGCTTTACCTTGGGGCGGGGGGCGGTTGTCGGTTTATTTTTTTGAATTCTTCACTGTAAATCGTGCGCTGTCAATCGATCCCTTTGAATGGCAATTTAATTAACGTGGCAGCGCCCAGACAGCAGAGGGATCGCCGCCCCTCCAAGGTAGTGAGCCCCAAGGCTGTCCAAGCGGCATCATTCACCTGTCGGCGGCGTACACTGCCTGAAAATAAAGGCATCGCGGCCAGGCACGGGTCACTTGTGCGGTGGTGCAGCGGCTGCTCGCCGCCGTGAATTAACGCCCGCTCGCTTTTTTTTTATCGCAGAACTGTCGCTTCTCCGGCATCCGTTGCCGAACGGTCATGCCCGCCAACCGCCGTCGCGAGACAGTGATGCGTTCGGCGTCTGTTATTCCGTAACCCATCCAGACGAGCATCCGTCTGTGTACGTACTCACAATGCCTGCAGTAATGTTATCCACCTGCTTAGCTTTCGAGGTATAGAAAAGGGTGATTTCTTCAGATGCACGTAGTTGGGTTTGTTGTATGAAGTCCGTTTTTTTTATGCAGCACAATTCTATGATTTTAATCACAGTGTTCCATATTTAGAGCCCTGAATAGTCATAAAATTTCCCATAAGATTTAAAGTGCTCCTACAATTTTGGGGATATGTTTAATCACTTGGCTTTAAAACAAGATATTGCTTTCATATTTCACGTGGCTTGCCTTGATTATAGTATCCCGTAGGATTCATCTTTATGGCGTCTCCCACAATACCGCAGTCTAGAGTCACATCCGACGTTGCCCAATTAAGGCTGCAAATTGCTCATACGGAGTGCATGTCAATGGGCCTTTAGTATTGGAAATATTTGCCGTTCAATGGATGACGTTTTTGTTTCAAGTGTACACTTAGGGCAGCCGCAGGCCCGCTAATGATGTGGCTGTGGTGTATTTGCGATTTCTGGTGCAGGCCATTGGAATGCACCTGCTAGGTTACTTGGCAGCTCTTAAAGGCGAGCGGCGGATTTGCAGATATTTTTATTGGGACAATTTTGTCACACTTCTCATTTTGCTGCCAAAATACATGAATCAATCGTCCCCTTAAACATTGTTCTATACTTAAAGCTCGTATTCGCAGTTACGTTTATGTTTGAGCAATAATTTTAAATTTCTCATGTGACAAAGATTTTGCATCGATTTACATTTGCCCAATTGCTTTATTTTACTTAATTTGTTTAGCATTTGTTTAGCATTTGTTGTTTTGGTGACCCAGGACACTCTTGAGAATGAAACTAATCCTAGCCTCTTGCATTTTTACCCAGTTAAGTAAAAAAAACCTTGATATTGCTATTCGTGATTAGCGTAATTCGCGTAACATAAACTATAAATTAAGGCTGTGTGGTCCGGAAATATATAAAGTTTCCCTATATAACCTTAACAGACTGTTTGGTTAAGCTCTGTTAGAGGGAGCATATGAAGGGGCGGGTGGCCAGCACCCTCCCGGCTGCCTTCGTCTCCCAAGTGGTGACGTTCACACTCTGTACCAGGTACTCATTTGAGGGTGAGTCGAGCTAGGGAAAGGCCCAGGACCGGTTCGGAAAATTGTCACTGGTGTTGGCTATGAGCGGGAATTGAGGTCCGGTCGCTGGGTTCCTAGTGCGGCTTGATAACCGCTACACTACCACTCCCAACTGTATACACACACAATATAGCTAGATATGTGAATGTAGCTTGGAAATGACTATCAATCAATTTATATACGGTGTTGATATATTGATTTACGTTAATACAAATGAGACCCAATTGATACGGCTTGTTTCTCCAGCGAACTCAGTCAAGCGATAACAAATGCTGTAGAATGTGACGCGAAGCGCAGAGATGGTGATTGATTGCGTGTGTGTAGTTGGCTTAATCTTGTACGGCAATTCACGGCAATCAGAACAAAAGGTTTGACACAGGTGCGCTAATCTATCAGCGATATCAACCCTCGGAGTTAATGTCACGCATTGTTTCCATCAATATTTATTGTTTCTTGGAGAGACAATGGATTTCCAGCCAATTGCTGGCAGAGTGCTTCACGGGGTTATGAAGGCTGATACTTTGCTCTGACCTCATAAATAAAATTTCGGGTGATATTTTGTGGTGGGAGGTAAGGTTGTCAAACAAGCACATGTTTTACGTGAGCTGCAATAACCAAAATAATAATGTCGTGCCTTCTTTGACACGGATCAGAAAACGTGGACATTATTGACAGCACGAGCTGAAGATTGCGCAGAGACGCACGGACAGGGGCTTTATGCTGAGAGCCAGAGCGAAACACACGGATTAAAGCGTGGATGTAAACTGGAGACATTTACGGATAAGAAACGCAAGTGCAGTCAGGCAGGACGTGTTGCTAGAAGGGCAGATGGCCGGTGGTCGAGACTCGCGACGGAGTGGCAGCCGGAGGAGGGAACGCGCACGAGCGAGTGCGTCGACAGCAGAGCTGGAGCAATTAAATCAGCTCGCGAGCAGGAGCTAGCTGGCTTGGGTAGGCTCTCATCCAGCAGTGGCTGATAATGATGATGACGGTGACGATGGTGGTGGCGGAATTCAATGTGAATTGCCCGTGGAACGGCAGAGGATGGAAGAATCGCTCGTCTTGCGCCGATTCCCCCCTGTTGGTTTGTGCAGCCAGGATGGAGCGCGGGGCCTTGACTCGACATGGCTCGCCAATGAGAAGCAATACCATTTCACCCCCCCCACCCGTGCTATGTAAAAGCGGTGGAGAAACGCACATTGGTCAAGGGGGAGGAATGGTTGTTTGGCGGACGTCTCCTTTTTGACAGGTGAATTTATTTTCACCGCCGAGGTGTGAAAGGGGATGCATTTTGAATATAGTGCACGTATCGAAATGGAAAATAATGGGGGGGGGGGGAGGTGGAACAAAGAAAGAAAAGCAAATTTTATGCCGAGAAACGGCATCGCAATTTGCAAACGTCCCCGTGGAGGTAGCACGAAAAAACACTGACAAATGTCTCGCTGTGAAATCTACACCGCAATTGCCTGCGTCGCAACCAGGGGGTTGGCAATTGTGTTCTGAAATGCTTTATTGGCCTGTAATTACCGGTAAATTATGACCGAGTGAGTGCCTCTTGTCGGCGAAAAATTACGCACGCACAACGGAGTTGTCATTTTGTCTAAAATTCTTGCGGCACTGCAGACGCTGGAACCCGCGATTATGGGATTTGCTCATCGCCGTATCCGTGAAAAAACACAGCAGAGTAATAATGTAAAGCAAAGAACGTGATATATGTGCTGTCATTGTGGATCATGGTTAATAACGATAACAGCCTAGGATCTCTTTACATTTAAATGTAAGAAAACGGCATATTAATGACCATATGGAGATTTTTCAACCAACTGTTTTTTTTCACAAGATTGTTTTGTGGCTAAACAAATGCTGCTAAAAAAAATATTCCAAGAAGACCGTTAAGCCGACGGTCTGATACATATATATTTTTCAAAAAATGTTAACACGATTGAAGCTGTTAATTCGTTAGTTCTGTGTCTGTTTGTCACTAAAGGGGATGATAACTCCCGTCAAGATGATTCAATATGAACAGAGCTCGACTATGAATTTGTGTTGCTGTTAGGAACTTACCCTGTTGAAAACTGGCCACACTGACTTAAAAGGATAGCCCTTGCCTTCCCTGGTAAGACGGCTATTTTAGCCTTGTTGTCATAACGGCTTATAGGCCTACTATTTCCAGAGCACTTGGCGCAAGCAATATCACTTTGGCGAATTAGAAAAACCCCCTGCATATTGCAAAGTTTTGCTCATGCATATAGTGAACCAGAGCCCTGCTCTGGTTATTATTTTAAGACAGTATGCAGGACTCATGCCCAGAACCGAATTTTATAGTTTTCTCTCTAACAGGAACGAGCCGCGTGCCATTGCTGCCCAGCTAGGCAGCATGCATATTCAAGGTGCGACGCATAAAACAAAAATGGCGCAATAAATTACGCTGCCTGGGGGTGAGTGACTAACAGCGAGTGCGTTGTCAGGCCATTACGGAACGCCGCACGGGGACTCTCGGGAGACCTTGGGAGCCAATGGAGATGTGCAGGAGCGGCACCCAGGCGTGCCGCGACAGGGACAGTCACTAATTTGATAAATATGCTTATATTGTTTAAATTACCAGGCATGCTGTTTACATCAATTGTAATGTATCCCATCGCCTCGTGTCAAATTGCCTCGTGCAGGTGGCTGAATTGCTACAACAGCAGCGGTGGCGACGATAATTGTAATTTGTGTAGCATCGCATCTCGAGACGCTTTACAAATGTGTGAGACTGTATTGGATTGGCCCACACCAGAGACAGCCTTCGTTATGGCCTAGTCACAGCAGTGTTATCCAAATATTGCCAAACGGCAAGCAGCTCGGGACAACGCAGATACCAATGCATTAATAGCTCGGGTTGAACTAGTAATGCATATTTTTCTTCGCCACACGGCAGGTAGGTCCGCTATCGTCGAGAGCCGATGACAGTGGCAGGCGGGGCCCGTTGCGCAATCTGCGCTCCGTGCGACGCTGGTTTTGTCGAGACGAGAGCGTGGGAGGGACTGGGGCGCCACAATAACCTGCCACTCAAGCGCCTGCGACTTGGCTGCTCCCCGCAGACCCTAAGCTCCCGTGCTCCGCAGTCGGGCTGAATGGTCTGAACGGCGGGTGTTATGTCTTCATGTAGGTTTTTGCGGTTCGATGTATGAGAATTGCTCTAAAGAACTGCTGTTGAGGGATAGCTGTGTCAAACGCTCGACGCGGCTTTCTCGAAAGAGCAGCGCTCGGGGTGAGTGTTACTTCGATTATTTAGAGGGGGGGTATATTCATCCAGGTCCTGTGTCAGTTTTTAAATTATGTCTAACCAAAAAAAAGATTTAACATGGCCCGTAATATTAAAAAATGTTTTAAGCCTAACTGTTCGTTCTTCATCCTCTTCGCATGTTAGGTCAGTGTTCGTGAATGAGGTGTGATCATAATGAGTCAGGGAAATACGGTTGCATTGCATTTCCAGTATTTTTCATTAATATGTTCATTAATGTAAATGAATAACAACGATAGCTTATATACCTTGATCAGATCACTGCTGGAGATAGAAGCCTTCCTCCATCAAGTAGGCGATTATAATTTTTCGTTGATTCATTGACTTTAATGAATAACCGTTCCAGCTCTAAATGCGACCACATAGTAGTCCTAGTAAGAGTAAATTAAATACATTTTCAAAAGTTACTTTGCAGAGGTATTCCCAGAGGTCACAGCCTAGTTTTCAACAGATGGCCTCCAGACAAATCTTGCATGAAAATCAAACTTTGTTTTGTATTCAGTCCCCAACACATTGTATCGATTTGTTTGGGTTTGTTTTGGTTTGACTTAAGATTTGGTATTTGTAATAAAAATGTTACTTATGACAGTAGTGGGGCATTTTCGCTCTGGGTGTCACCCAAGAATAAATAACACAACAATCCCAGATGTAGGATTTCTCAAACTCCACCAATAGTCTTTGTTTAAATACAAATCAATTAATGTCACGCTGATGTTTGTGTGATTATGTCAAGACAAATACATCTCCCGTGTAACATACAAAGACTGTTGAGAAACGTGCTGTTTGCAAGCAACTATTACGACTGGAATGGCGTGTAAGGGGGCCTTGTCACGAGCACCACACCTGACTGCCTTTGTCTCTCAGTGCTGATATTCAAACACTGCATCACGCCCGGTCGCTGTATTTGTAGCACACTGCACTAACCACCGTGCCACGACTCCCCTATGTGTATGAAAAACACACATACAGTACACACGATATCCATCCTAGTCAGCACTTGGGACCTGTTTAGCAATTATCAGGTGCACACAGCATGAAAGAATTGTATTTGATTGGAGACAATTGGCCTGCGGTGGGTTGCGATGAATGGTGTTTGAGAAACCTCACTCCCCAACATAAGTGCTCTCATTTGGCTTGCACACTACGAGCGTTATATTTCTTACCGCTTGATGTAGCATTTTATTACTAAAAAATAAATTCCCTCGGTCGCGTCTTAGAAGAGACGGCATACGGCGTTGGAGCAACGTCTGACGGCAGAGGCGCCATTGCAATCGGCCGAGGAATCGCCGAGGCGCGTTCCTTCAATAACGCCGGGTTTGTATCGGCCGTCACGGCGTGGCACGAAGCGGGCCCTAATCCGATGAGCGCGCCCTCTGCGATGGAAACGGCCTCACCGTAATGGAGTCCTGATTTATAGCCGCACAATTCTCAGAGGAGGATCTCCGCCGCACTGTGCACAAACCAGGTTTTTTTGTTTTTTGACTCATTTCTTTTTGTCGGTGAGACCCCCCCCCTCCTCTCTCTGGGCCTGTCCGTGCCCCCCCCACCGCCCGCCACCATGTGACCTGCGAAAGGTGTTGCGGAGCTTGTTGCTCGCGAGCCCCACCCGGGTCGTCGTCGCTGCGGCGGCGACGGTGCGTATCGTTCTGCGGTCCGGCCTGACGGAGCTCGCCTCCTCGAGTTTTACCTTCGCCGGTGACATTTGTGGATTTTTTTTTTTCCCCACGCCTGATGATTTTTATTTTGTTTTTGTTGAAGGCTACGCTGTCCTTTTGCTGCTGCTGCCATCGCAAATAAAATATTTTAAAAAATAGTAAAACGGCTTCATAACTGATTCACGGATGTTTTTCTAGCTAGAGAGGCAGTTTCAAGAGCCAGAAAACATATTGTATGCAGATTATTTCATTCAAAATATTATTTCTACGCACTCACGACCGGTGCTATGAAACTGGCAAAATAAGTGATTCCTGGCTACGACTAAGATAAGTAGAGATTGATATCTGAACCCGTCCTGGGCCTCCTCCTTCATCAACATGCACTGACTATGGTGGTGAAGTATTTTACAACTAACCCCCATGACTAACGTGGTTTGAGGAGGCCTTCTATCCAGCAGTGGATTAACATGGGGGCTGGAAATATAAATGCACAAAAGGTGTCTTCATCAACAATTCAGGAATTCAAGCATGCTTTGCATCTCAAGATGACATGGCCGTTCTCGCGTATATTATGCACACAGCCTTGTGATGGCCCCTAGTTCAAAGGAGCCAAGATTGTGAAATGTTAATTTCCCGGATCTTTCCTTAGTATGACTCAACAGTACAGTCTGGCCCTGATTTACCACTGCTGCCCTGTTCAGACATTCCGCACGGCCCAAGGTCAATGCAAAACATCTCTATGACTTTCCTTAGCTGATGAGTAAATTCAACAGCCAGACAATTGCATGTAAGGCCGGAAACAAAAAGCTCTTATTCCTTCTCGGCGTTTTCAAGTGAGCAGGCTCCTATCAATTGCTCCTTTTTCCACGCGTCCGATATTACTTGTAATGGCCTAAATTGACCTGAATTATGCGCGATGTCCTTTCATCATAATTAAATTTCCCGTGCCCAACGCGTGTTATAACGCTGCATTCCGTGACATCCTTTGTGTAATTATACACGGGAATGTTTTATGCTTTATACGTGACCTGCGGACATGTAAATCTCGTTAATGGCACATGACCCTGTGCCGTTAGCCCCCACGGTTCTGAAGAGGACGTATCTCAGAGGCACAGCCACGGATGCTAAATTATTGTCGGAATGAATGAAGCGAGTGCCGCTCGGAATGGTCGTTGCTACGTCGTGCATATGCAGCGTGTTGGGGGCGGTGTCGTTAATCTGCCAGTTAACACGATCTGCAATGTCACATTCGTAACAATTAACCGATGCTTTATGTTTGCACATGGACACATTGTTAGCAGCTCAGAAATACGATGCATGTCCGTGGATATCAATCAAGTGCATTTAAATTAACGTGCGAGAACCCGGCGAGATGATATATTTAATTTGAGCTGAAGGCTTGGATAACAAACACGTTCACGATGATGTATTAGTGAGTACCCATAGTAATTTATCACCAAAAATAACTCACCACGTACCTCTAGCCTGGCCTTATAATGGAACAAAATAAATATATATTAGGCTGATATTTGGATCCACGCCCTTACTAGCACAGAGCAGTGAAATATACTGATTTCATAGTTCATAATTTTGATGCAAGTGATTAAAAAAATGTAGGATTCAGGGTGACACGGTGTCGCGGTGAGTAGCCCTGCTGCCTCATAGAAAAAAGGTCCTGCGTACAATTCCCTGCTTGGGTACCTTTCTGTGTGGCGTTTGCATGTTCTCCCCTTGTCCGCGTGGGTTTTCGCCAGGTACTGCCTAGGTTAATTGTCCTGACTAAATTTCCCCCCCGTGCCCTGAGATGTTATAACTTGCTTACCCCTCCCCGCTGAACAAGTGTTAAAAAGAGCTACATAGCTCAACAGTTCCTTCCAGCTTAAATAAAAACTGACTGAATGATTTGTGGTATAACAACATTGTATATAGTAGTCCGCACTTGCAAATAATTTGGCCAGGTAGTTCATGTCCCCATTGCAGTAGACAATAGTACCTAGTATATTTGGTAATCGTTCCATTACTATGGCAAAAGGCTATAGCAAAGACGCCATGTTTCACAAATGGGTGTAGTCTGCCAGTAGGAGGCGGTGTTGCTGTGGGTTCACCCAATTCTGTAAAATATGCGGATAATTTCTCAAATTTAGATGTAGCCTACTCTCGCAAGTAACTTCCCGGTATCATTGGCGTCAACACGCAGCAGAGTATTAGGACTTCTGATGCGGCTCGGCGCTGTCGTGCCAGGTTGTTGGCTCTCTTCATACCTGCACCTTTTTGGGAGCATTCGTTCCTTCCTCTGGCACCTTTTCGGAAGCATTCGTTCCTTCCCCTGGCTTGGATTGTTGGAGTGGGTTGTCGGTGCCGTGCCGACATGTTGGCTCTCTCTCTCTCTCTTCCGATCTGTGTCTGCTGGGGGACGTTTGTTCCCTCCTTGCTTGTTGTAGAATTATTATTAGTTTCCCTGTTGCATTTGAAGCTACTGCTTGAAGCTGCCGCTTGACTCTCAGTTTTCTGTCTCCTCGTTGTTGTTGTGCCGTTTTCTCTTCACGAAAAAAAAAAAACCCAAAAAAATTGGTTGCTGATTTTCTGTGCTCTGTCGTTGTCGACATGTCGTTCTCTCTGCAGCGCTTTGTGACCCTCGGGTGAAAGGCGCTATATAAATGCTATTATTATTATTAGCCAGGGGCGACCGGTGAGTTTGAACCGCGAAGATCTGCGACGAGCCACAAACGCGCTTTGCTCGTCACTGTCACCGCCACGGACAATGCTCCTCCCACCTACATTGTTGGCTTCGATACATTGCCTTGCCTCTCGATATTAACTTTGTGGTCGAGAATTAATGGACGGGCCGTGTTGATTCCTCGTCCAGCAACGCCGTTCCCTTTTAAGTGCAAATGCGCAACGGCGGTGGTGGCGGTTATGAATTAGACTTTAATTTGCCCGTAACTTCGCCGTCAGTCAGCCGGGTGCATTGAGACATCAGCAGCGCGTGTGATCGGTGGCTTTGTAACGTTGTGCATCGCGCGGACGCAAATGTTCGTCTTGCTTTGTTGGAGGAACGGCTGCCCACAGGCGTGAGCAGGGCATTGTGTGAAAGGGTTTCTTAGATAAAGTGCAACTAAAGAAAAATATTACTCGGTTGCACTTGAGACCGAAAGTCTAATTCATTCGGTGGGTGAAATTGGACGGTGGTTTTCATGTAATTTTAAATACATGTGGGTGCTGCGTTTCGTTAAATTGTTTTACCTGCCGGTCTTCTTCTTTGCGATTCTTCGAAGCGCGATGTTAAATTACAGTTTCCCATTTTCTTACACAGCCCCTTGCATTTTCATTGAACTCCGCAAGGTCTTTTGAGCTGCAGAGGTTGGGTAGTAGAGCACAGACTTTCCTATCACCTGCCGGTGATAGGAAAGTAATGTAAAAGTATGTATGCTGATGCCAGAGTATGCGGCTTAAAGTTCATATGTTGAGTGGATAAATGACATAATGTTGACAGCTTCCAAAACCTGCGTGAAAGCCTATTGAGAGTGACAGATCTGTGTGCAAGGGTGGGGAAGGGGAGATCTTTGTAATTCAAGCCGATGAGCACCATCATCTGTGTGAACAACAGGCATGCAGAACGGTGCTGGGTCTGATAGCGCTTTGGAAAGCAAGGGCTTGTGACACCGCCGAGCGCTAGTGAGTTCGCCGGTTATTGCAGATATTGCGTGGTTCGAATCCGACGGGCCGTCCTGGTTACTACGGCGGTGTCGTCTATTAAGCATTATACATACACCATCTGCTTCATAGTGGAACTCAATTGATCCTCTGACATCATACGCAAGAATAGGCCGCTTTATGCCGGCACTATGGTTCAAGTTTTGGCACGTACAGCAAACGTCAGCTCTTACTGGCAGCAGACTAGCGGCAGCTTGCCGGCTAGTACTCGGGGTGCCCTTTAAATTTGTGTCGCTGAAATGTGATGTAACTCGCTAATCGCGTGTAAAGCGCTGCTCCGAGACAACAATCATTATAATGATCATATTGAGGTTTTTGACACGCCATAACCCGCTGAGCCGTGAGAAGGCAGTACAGCAAATAGACGCAGGCATTTGATTAAAGCTGGTCGAACCTGTGGAGCTGTTTTTCACAGGTCCCCAGCCCAAACTATTCATCAATCCTTCAATTTTCTAAACCGCTTGTCCTGGTGAGGGTCGTGGTGCCAAACTATTAACTAAAATACAATTTTCTGCGCATCTGAGCGCTTACCGCTCCCGAAACAGACCTAAGACACTGAGGATTTTATGGGTAAATAAATGGGTGTATTTTTTGTCAGATATTGTAACTGCTTGAAATGTATAATTTCAATAATATAGTATATCACTGGTCAATCGGCAGGTAGCATGTGGTGGGATAAAGTGTGGGTACTCGCACATCTTCCAAAATGTTTCACCGGCATGGAAAAGTAATAATAATGAT
>JAZEWU010000013.1:3928342-3943075 GCA_036362915.1 Geotria australis
CACACACAACAGCAAATAAATAACGCAGCCACCCATAACAACAAAAACACAACTTCCACACGCGAAACCTGGGCAACAACACGAGGCGAGTCTAGGCAAGGCAGGACTTAAACGAACTGGGCCAGGAGTAGGCCGCACAAAACAGACAAAAAAAACAAGCAACAAGAGCATGGCAGACAACAAAAACAAACACCAAAGTTACAAAGAAACGAACCACCAACCAAAGAGAAAAGGAACAGATGAAAAATTACAAATGTACAACAAATTAAAGCTAAATAAATACGATTAACACAGAGCTCCAGCCCTGTAGCCACACCTATATTTGGCCAAAATACCTTGTGGAGGGGTACTCTAAGAGTTCCCCCTCGTGGAGGCCTTCCACTAATGATGGGGTGATAAAGCATTTGCAGGACTGAACCTTTACCTTTTAATAAACAGTAAAACAAAATAATTGCAGCAATTACCAAGATTACAAGAAAATATAGAAAATGTAAACACCGGACGGTTTGCAAAAAAATGCCCTTCCAGGGATGTTTTGAGACGCTGCGCCAGCTTCCTGCATTTTCAGCTTCCAACCCATTTCACATTCACGTATTTGACGAGTAAGCAAATCGATCTGCGACGTTGACATTGTACGTGATGTGACGTGAATACTTACATCGCGGGATCGTGAGTTTTGGCGGTAGCCTGAGGTGGTCTGCATCTAGCAGTGGATCTAGCCATAAGCCTATGCTGACGGTGACTGTGATGTTGGCCAACGGTAGTTTATATGTGCTGTGCACGATTGCAGTGCACTAGTTAAAGGCCACAGAGACATGTCGTTGTCGACATGTCGTTGTCGACATGTCTTCTCTCTGCAGCTTTGTGCAGCGCTTTGTGACCCTCGGGTGAAAGGCGCTATATAAATGCTATTATTATTATTATTACCACCACGTCTTACTTGTGCATTTAAATGAATGTGTGCTTTGCCCTCTGTGTCTCCACGCCAGGCTCGCCGTCCCAATTACATATTCATCGTGCATGCCGCCGCAGAAGTTTATCCCATCAGCGATCGTTTAAGCCTTCAGTCCGAAGCCTTGTGCTGGGCTGGGTTTAATTTGACCCATGTGTAATTCCACTTGTTGTGACCTGTTCGGATTTTGAGACGATCGCAATTAACATCTCAAAAAGCATGAGCGATGCGCCATTTCCGGCCGCTATAGGAGCACAATAATTAGTGTTGGCGTGCGGTAGAGTTTATCTAATGCTGTGGAATTTTCTGCGGACGCTTTGACATATTTGTTGTAGCATTAATTATCGCCTTCAGGGGCTTGCGATGAAAAAAACACAAGTTCTGACATTTGAAAAGGGAAATGTCCTTTTGATATTTGCAATCCGAGAAGGGGAATTGTTCACTTAAATGTTTTTCCTTCCAAGGGAGACATTTAACACGTCAGGAGCGTCTTGAAATTTCCATCTCTCTTTCGGTGTTTATGATGCACTACAAAGTAAATGAAATACAGTCTAAATGGGAACTGTCGTTTACATGAGGGATTTATTTTATTTCAAAGGAGCTTTTGGAAAGCTGCTTTATTGAGTCGTTAAAACCCAAAATGATAATTTGTACCTTCTACGAATATTGAACCTATCTAGTATACGTACGTTTGAATCATAACAGGAATAATCGATCCATTGTTGGATGATTGTTAATCAGGGACTGACCATAACAAGCATCATGTTCGAACACAAGGATGCTCGTAAGTGTACTTGGCACCAGAGCACTTTGGTCCGAATGCCAATCATAGACTTTCCAGTCGTATCATCGGACCTAAGGCCGCATTTTCCGAACACTCGTGTGAAGAGAAGGGCAGAGCCGTCAACTGATTCCCACTTGGTTAGTTCAACTAACGGACCCTCACCAGGATGGCTATTGGACAAAAGCATCCATGGAACATCGCCATCTCTCGTGGCCCTGCGGTGCCCACAATCCATTTCCTCAAAGGCAGTTACCTCCACGTTTGCATTCTCACCTTCGGCTGCCGAACTGTCACCTGTCTCGTCACGTGACCATCATCCCTTCGAGCGATAAGTCCTTCCGCCAAACCCAACGTACTCTTTAGTCGATACAAAGGATATAATTGGAATTTGTTCTGTTTATGCGTCTATTGCTATTGTTTCTGCCGCTCTTAAGATTGCCAGTTTCACGACCTTTTCAGTGTATTCGAAGCAGCCTTAATCATTTATTTAATTTTGTTGTTTTCTTTATTAGTTGGTTTTTTTTCTGTCGTTGACATGCCTGCCGTTCTTTCCACGGCCCTTGTGCAGCGCTTTGTGACCCTCGGGTGAAAGGCGCTCTATAAAATGCTATTATTATTATTATTTAAATTCCCAGCAGGCATCAATCCGTGCAGTTGATGTACATTTTAATCGTGCGACGGAGATATTCTGCTCGTCACCTTATCACGTATATATTTTCTAAAGGAAAGCAGTTAGGACCTTTCTCAACCAGAGTGGTCGATCCTGCCAAGTTGACGTATGAAATGGCCTACGTGCCCGGTTCATCTAACCGATTGGGGGGACGAACCAGGATTTACGCGGCGGTCGAGGTAAGCGTTCTCGCGTAATGAGAATTCACTATTCTAATTCCCCCGTCTGCCACTGTGCGGCAGAGATCACCGGAGCAGCAGGGATGGAAGAGAAGGGGGTTGGGGGGTGAGAATGGGCGGGGGAGGAGGTGGTAAAGGTGGGAGGAGAAGGGGAGATGGGCACCAAGGCTCTGAGGAGAAGAGAGAGAGAGAGGCTTGACTGCGAAGGAAATAAATTCATTTCGAAAAGTGTTTGACCCTCGGAGGCTGCAGATTTCTCTGTGATATTTCTTGTAGTGCTGTCCAAATCACTTTATAAATCGTGCTTCTTCTTGCGATCTCGCTTTTCGGAGCGTGCCCCGGTTCGTGCGCGGCAAGTGCCGTAGCCGCCCTGGGCTGGGTCGCGCCTCCGAGCCCGGGCGCGAGCTACAGCCCCGTCCTTGCCGGGCTTGGCACGGTTGGATGGATCTGCCAGGGTGGGGAGCGGTGGCCCAGTGGTTAGCGCGCTGGGCTACAAAAAACCCCAAAAAAATTATTGCCGATTTTCCGTGCTCTGTCGTTGTTGACATGTCGTTCTCTCTGCAGCTTTGTGCAGCGCTTTGTGACCCTCGGGTGAAAGGCGCTATATAAATGCTATTATTATTTTCTGAACCGGTCCTGGGCCTCCCCTAGGTCGACTCAGCCTCAAATTAGTACCTAGTGCGGTGTGTAAACATTGCCACTAGGGAGACAATGGCAGCCGGGCGTGGTGCTGGTCACCCACCCCCTCGTGTGCCGTGTCGACCTTCATAGGTGCTCGCTAACTGCACTTGACCCTAGAGTCTGTTAAGGCTCTACAGGGGATCTTTGTCTTGGCTCTGCCAGGGCCAGGGAACTTGATTGCAATGAATAAAGAAGAGAGCCGGTCTTTGGCAAGTTGTGTGCAGGGCTTTGCACGTCGGCTTGCGAGTGCTCAATTATGCATTAAATTACTTTTAAACAAGCTGCCCCAAATTAAATGTCTCTGCAAGTTAGAGGATTCTTTGGTGATTGATAGATGATGTTCATATTATTATTATTTTTTAATGGAAACAAATTATTTGTCATTTGAAACGAATGTTTTCAAATAGGTGGATTTATGGATTAGGATAACAAATGAAATAGAGGTGGAGGAGTGGTACCACGGTTAGCGCACTGTGTGATGCACCCAGATACCTTTCTCGTTCATGGCTAACATCAGTGCCTCTTCACCTCTTCATCTGTACTGCTCTGTTGAGTGAAGTACGGTCAAGCAACCTCCAGGATTGATTCAGCATGGGGAGGCCTTCATCCTGCAGTGGATTGACAAAGGACTGTACATTGTTTTCATGTCATTCGAAAAGGTATTATTTTCATCCCCATGCTCAGCACGCGCTGCATTTGGCTCATTTCTAGTCGGGGAAAACGCACAAGTGCAGCGAGGGCGCAACGCCCTATCGCATGCAGAATAGACGGATGATATCAGTCCGCTATTTACTGTACCGCATTCTCCTGACAAGCCGGCCAGGTTGCGGCACATCGACGCCTACGGGAATTCAGTTCAATTCAACTTTATTGTCAATTCTGCCATATGTACAGGACATATAGAGGATCGAAATGCCGTTTCTGTCAGAGACCGGTGTTGGCATATACATGGACTGGAACACAACAACAAGGGTTTAAAAATACTAGGATAAAAAAACAAAAATACAAAAAAAAACCTAATATTTACAAGTTAAGCTAAGCTGGGGGTCGGGGGGGGGGACAATAACAAGGCACAGATTTCGAACAAAAACTATAATTGCAACAAATATAGTGCAAATAGAACTAATAGTGCAGATGTTCACAAGATCTGTGCGATCGTCGTCCTTCGCTAACTCGACAGTGCTGGATTCCAGGCGTGCGCCAGCATCGCCCCGGCTTTATTCTTCACGGCATGCACTGCGCTTCTCCGCAATTACGCGGCCATTATCGCTAAATTGTCAGGCTCATAACACGGCACAGAGCTCCCGGCATCTTGAGCTGTCCTCTGTGGTCGCCGACTTCCTAATTAGGCGCTACTCACGCAGGCGGACACCGTCCTGCAAACCAACGTATGAATCGCGTTTTTTTCTTTCATTGTTGACATGCCGTTCTCTTCGCGGCCCTTGTGCAGTGCTTTGTGACCCTCGGGTGAAAGGCGCTATATAAAACGCTATTATTATTATTATCTCGCTGTGTGTAAAGATGGGGATCCTTTATATTCTTTTCCCCCCCATTCTCGGTTATATGGCTAGGGTTGAGGAAATTGGGAACAGAGAGAGAGAGAGGAATGGGTCACGGATAAGTCTTCTTCTTTGCGATTCTTCGAAGCACGATGGTCAGCCTCTGGACATCGTTGTCTTTCAGCTCGGCCTCGAAGTGTTTGGTAGAATTCGCAGGCAATACCAAGTATTACCTGACAGGGATCGCGACGTGAACGCTTCTACCTTGACCCCCATGGATCAGTGATGGATGGGAAGGTGGGTGGAGGAGGAAGAGGTGGACCGCGGTGCGATGCAATGCAGAGTTGCTGTCACGGTGCACTGAGCTCGCAGTATGTCCAAGGCTTTCCAGCCATCTCTCTCTGGAGGCTCGGTTGTCGTTGTCTAAAATTGAGCCACGCGTCTGAGCGCCTGGATTCGAGCTCGCTGCCTCGGCGGCTCAAGGGACGCGTACACTGCATCAATGTGCCGAGCCAGCACCTCGGAGGTTTTGGGATCTCAGCCTCTGTGCTGGCTGACAGGCCGCCACTAAGGGCTGTCACATGTACCTTGTGCACGTAAACAAAAATGTGAACGGGTCTTCCGTTAAATGTAACGGTAATTTGATGAATTGCTATGATTAGAGGGTGATGTTTCAATGCCGTAGTTGGTTATAATTTTTGTCTCGGTTTCACCTTATCTTCTATTAATTTGTTCTGTCTCATTGAGGTGCAGTTTTTGTTTGATTGGTTAGCTTAAAGAAAACATTCGCTTATATTTGTCTAAACAGAAATTAACGAATTTTTACACACACGATTCAGTGGATGCTAAGCACTGCGTACACTATGACCCGGTGCATTGCTACATGCCTACTGTCGCATGGCTCACAAGATGGCTGAAGATGAATTCATCGGCCTAATGAAAGGTTCATTTTCATTTCAGCAGTGCTTAGCATCAATGGCATTGAGGGAGTGCAGTTCTTTGAACGACTTCTGCTTTCCTGAAGGCATATGTTCGTGAGCAGAGAGGTCGGAGATGAATAAAACGTCAAAGTGTGTGAGACAGCAATTTGATTCTGATCTCGAGCCGGTCTACGTGCAAGTAAGACAGTAACACAGTGGTTAGCGGCAAAGAATATCGGAGATAGCAAAAATAAAACAAAGCTTTAAAACTATTTCTTTGAGCTAGAAACATTTCCCTCATTGGGCAAAACCATATGTCAGTCCGAGAGTTAGCGCACACAGGGATTAATTTCCCACGAGGCTGTAACAAACTGCATTTTCATGGCTGCTCTAATGTTTATTGATGAAAAATACAATTAGTTCCAAACCATCTGCTCTGTGGTTTTAGGGTGGGGGGTAAGGGAGGAAGTCGGCTATAGTGGGGGGGAACAAGGTGCCTAGGGGAGAGTAGCGCAGTCTAATCATGTGGGGGTAGAGTAGTCGGAGCATGTAGTAAGTGGGGGGGTTACTGAGCTTGGGGGGGCGCATTTGGCAAACAACCCTGCTTGAGATTTGTGGGTGTCTCGTGTTAGCTTTGCGTTGTCCTGTGGGATCTTGGGTCCTGGCCTCGCCTCGTTAAACAAAACCCGGGGACCTGCGGGGTCTCGACGAAACTTTTCGGATGAAATGTTGGATGCAGCTGCCATCCGCGGTGACCGCTTAGCAACCCGTCAACAGAGCTTGGAGCGACCCTACATCGTCCCGGCATCCGTCACCATTATGCCTGGCTGTGGTCAAACATCTACACACACTCACACGGGGGTGGGTGTCAGCCAGCGTGGGGATTTTCTCCAACGTTGTGCTTCGCTCCCGGTAACCCTAGTTCAGAAATCCGCGACAACCTCAGAGTAGAGTCGCTGCTCCGGCGGATTGATATGAGCCAGTTGAGGTGGTTTGGGCATCTGGTAAGGATGCCCCCTGGAAGGCTCCCCCGGGAAGGCTACCAGGCACGGCCCACTGGGCGGAGACCTAGAGGCCGACCCAGGACACGCTGGAGGGATTATATCCTTCGTCCGGCCTGAGAACGCCTGGGAATCCCCCCCCCCAGGAAGAGCTGGAATCTGTTGCTGAGGAAAGGGATGTCTGGTCCACTCTCCTTGGACTGCTGCTGCCGCTACCCTCGCCGGGACAAGCGGTTTAGAAAATGGATGGATGGATGGTTGTGCTTCGGCACTGAGCCGGTTTCCTGTCAAAATATGAGCCGAGTCTCGAGCAGTGGCTCCGTCGCAGGTCCGCGCTCGGGCGATTGCTCTGCCAGCTCGTGTCAAAGCCCCCAGTCTCTGACGATTACTTCAAGGTGACTCCCTCTGTTTCAGCGACCGTTTCTCTTACGCAGATAAATTCGCTCGTCTCGAGACCGTGAAATGTGTGCATTGGCACCTCTTCCCCGATTAATCCACAGGTGCCAGCTAACGGAGCGTAACTCATAAAGTTTGGCAACCGTGGGAGACGGAGGATAAACACGGTGTTCTGATGTTGCGTGTGAACATTTTATCGATGAAGCAACTGTACTTATATTTTTTGGGTTGTTTTTACAAGTTTTCTTTTAACGTATATTCCAGCAATAGGAAATTACTCATTTATATTAACTTTTTTCTAATTAAACCGCAGTCCCCTCATGTTTTTTGCCAATGCTTTTAAGGAGTCAGAGAGGTGGAAAGGTGACAATGACAATTCACTTAGTCGTTCGCACTTACAGTTCACTTTGGGTTTTTTTAACGATAGCCGTGCTCACTTATTAGGGGCTCGTAGGCGCTACGGGTGTGATAAATGATTCCTGCTTCAACCTGGCAGTATTGGTGGCCGTGCGGTACAGCGGTGCATAAATGTGTTCTCATGAGGGCCACCCCACTAAGTGACCTCATTGAAATGAGGCCAGAACCTGCTCCCTAAGTGTATTTATTGCAACAGAGCGGAGACTCTTTCCTCCGCCACACGCAAGATTAAACTCATCTGTCAAGTCAAAACGATCGCTCTATGTCATGTCCCCTGCCAAGCCAGCGCTTTATTGTTTGTATCACAAAAATGCCCTCGAATCGGATGCTGTCGGAGAGCAAATTGAGAGCGACAGAGGAGCCGTGCTGAGTGCCGCCAAGCTGGCGGGGGAGCTAATGCGCTCCGAAGCTTTGCAATGAATAGTGTCGACACTTGAAATTGTTGTGCAGGTGCCTTCCTAATTGAGGAGTTGGGATGACACGGGGACGTTACAAGGTTTCAGACACGTTAAAGGCGTGGGTCATTGTTATAATAATCAAAGAGCTGCTTTTTTTTTTACTTTGGCGTCATCTCAACCGAGACTAATTGAAATAGAAATCATCCGTCTACCTTTCTTGATAAAGGATAAATGCTCGGACAGACAGACTTTTTCTCATCCACACTTGGATGGCAGTGGTGGATTAAGTTCCACGTACATCTAAAACTGTTGACTTATTCCAAAAATGAGCCATATATTTCTTAGACTATGAATAATCACCTTCAAAATGATGGCCCACCTGTATTATACGGATGATTGATATTTTTTGCAGTGAGGTGGTCTAATTTTTTAAACTGCCTTAGAGATAACTAAGGTGAATCAGGGCCTGACAACAGTGGGGGCACCTGCCTTGAGTTTTGGGGATCATTATTCCTGGTCACACATCTGTCATTATAGATATGATATGCAAGGTTCTGTAACGCGTTGTACATGTGTCTAATGCGTTTCAAACAGCAGCTCCAAAAAAGTATAATTGTTGCTGTTTTTCCGTTCTCTATCATTGACATGTTCTCTCTGCAGCCCCGTGCAGCGCTTTGTGACCCTCGGGTGAAAATCGCTCTATAAATGCTATTATTATTATAGCTCTGAACTGCGTCGAACGTGACTAAAGCACGGCCAAATATTCTCCTCCCCTCCCTTGGATTTATGATGAGCGTTCCGGTCGGTTCACTGTGTACCCTGGCAGAAATAGTATGATTTTACGTGTGACTGAGCGAGTAAATTTTAGCACTATTGTCACCTTAGTTTATACCCTTTTGTGTAACAATTATTATTATTACCTTTATTATTATTTATAATTACTCTGTATTAGTTGTATGTTTCCTGATTAATCATTGACCTTTTTAAATTAAGACAGTGATTACGATGTGTTAAATTGATTTTTAAAAAATTACAAGATAATTTGAATACCATTTCTTTCATCAACGTTAACTATCCACAGAGTATTCAGCGTGACGTATTGGCAGTTTCTTTTCTTGCGTCTTCTTCTTTGCGATTCTTCGAAGCGCGATGTTAGTTATGGCCAGTTTACGAGCAACGCAATGCTCTTTATATAACAGGGCCTCTCATTGGTCGACCAGCTCAGAGCTGATCGCATTATCACCATCTCGCGGTCGGCACAGATCTGGCCCGAGGTGGGCGCAGTCTGCCGTAAAGGCCAGTAATACTAACGCACGACGGACGGCGGTTGGTAATTCGACACGCGGCGGAAGCGACGAATTCCGCGATGACATCGCCCTCGCGCATCGCGCTCAACCGAGATCTGACGGGAAATGGCCGTAGGGTGTTCTTTAAAATTCATTTCAATTCAACTTTATTGTCAAGACTGCCATGTGTACAGGACATATAGAGGATCGAAATTCAGTTTCTCTCAGACCCCGGCGTTGGCATATACATGGACTGGAACACAAGAGCCTCGCCCAGCTGCTTCAGTGAAGTGCGTTTCTGACGACAAGTTAATTTAAACGCCGGTTCGTAGCACGGGTTTTTATTGCCACAGCCCATCTCGCGCTCGCAATCCCAGCCGAGCAAACCTTCTGCTCGGTGACCGCCCGGGTCGTAAATCTGAGCGCTCCCGGCACGCCGTCGTCTCGAGCGGACGTTTTGACCGTCAAGAGCGTCGGACAGCTGTTTGTCCGCGCGCTCCGTTGTGTCCTTGATGTCCGAGAGGGTGGCAACATTTCGCATCCGGTCTGTCAAATGCGTGCGCTTGATTTAGCTGGCGGAACCCGTGTACGTTTGCCTCGTAAAAACCCACAGTGCGGTGGCAAGAAATCGCAGTTAAAGTTTACGCACGAGACGAGTGTTATTGTTGTTTAACTTGAAGATGCACATGAAATATTATGGTGTAGGCGACCCATCCCTGTTTCCCCCCCTCCCTCCACCCACCAGACTCCTTTTGTCTCCTACATATTGCCTGAGTTTTTTTCATTAATTTCCAACCTTAAACAAAAACACAGAACATTTACAAATGCAGCAACATTTTCACAAAGTAACATTATGAATATTCCATCCATCCATCCATTTTCTAAATTGCTTGTCCTGGTGAGGGTCGTGGTGGCAGCAGTCCAAGGAGAGTGGACCAGACATCCCTTTCCTCAGCAACATATTCCAGCTCTTCCTGGGGGATTCCCAGGCGTTCCCAGGCCATTGATATATGCTGGGGCGGCATGGTGGCGCGGTGAGTAGCGCTGCCGCCTCACAGCAAGAAGAACCCGGGTTAAAGTCCCGACTAGGGTACCTCTCTTTGTGGAGTTTGCATGTTCTCCCCGTGTCCACATGTTTTCGCCGGGCATTCCGATTTCCTCCCACAGTCCAAAGACATGCTACTGCATAGGTTAATTGGCCTGCTGACTAAATTGCCCCCAGTGCCCTGTGACGAACTGGCGGCCCATCCTGGGTATAGCCCTGCCTTGCACCCTGTGTATGCCGGGATAGGCTCCGGCTCACCATGACCCTGTACAAGATTAAGCGGTTTTTGACAATGAATGAATTAATGAATTGAAAGATGCTGCCCAATGCTGCATCTTTGGCATTCTTTAATTGTGTATTGCTGCTAGATACGCTGCCGTAATGTCGTCCAGGCTCAACCGTATCAGACTGCCGCCTTTATTTCTAACACGTCTCCAGAATATATGTACAAGAAATTACACATTTGTAGCGTTAAAGATGACCACAGAATGACTCTACGTATAAATAGATGAACCGTCGTTACATGCGTTATTAAAAACGAAATGCTCGCCTGTAAATCAATGCTGCTCAGGCGTATGGTTCTGTATGGTGCTGCCGTGCATTTAATGGGCGCCCGACTTGTCGAACACGTTGTTCTAAAAACCCCACGGGATTAGCACGTTGAAAAGTTTCGGTCATGTATTTTTTATTGTGTAGGTCAAAGGTCATTGTTCTTGCATAGCTCATCAATAACGCGGGTCCCTGGTTGCTTCTGGTCAGATTGATCCCTTGTTCCACAGTGTGCAGTGAAAAGGACTGAAGTGCTGTGACTGACAGCCAGACATATCCATTCTGGTGCAATGTAGATTTATCAAGAGGGTTTAAATAACGAAACCTGAATTTTACATATGTTACCATAGCATCTTTGTAGCCGCAAAAAAAAAATGTCACACAATCTTTTAAAACACTGCTACTGGAATATGTAAAAATTTGTTCTCGGAATAAATTTACAAGAAATCAGCAGGCACTATTCTAGCCAGGTGGTTCGGTGGTAGAGCGAGCGGCTCACAATCGGAAGGCTTGAAAGTAACTCAGCTCATCGTCACTGTGGTGGAGTAAATGAGTACCACTTTGTGGGGAAAGTCAACAGTGATTGTCCTATGGATTGACTTACCCTCACCATAGGAATGGGGAATGTCCACCACTGGCTTAGGGCTTTAAACAGGACTAATAAGACGCACTGAAGTAGATGCAAAATACAAATCGACAGGAGCATGATAACATTAAGACATCTTGCTTAGTCTTGTGAGCTTGGGCAGGACACAACCTACGAAGGATGGCAACTGAGGGAAACAGGAAATACTGAAAAGGAGCTGAGCAATTGAATAATAATAAAAATAAGCATGTCCATAGGGGAACTACTGAAAGGAAAGCAAGGCGTGTGTGGGAATAAGAGATCGGCGGGCGAGCCGTTTGATATTATTATCGAGAGAGACCTTCATACACTATTGAAGCGTGTGGCAGCGGTCTTGTGTGCACGCCGCCGTATCGCGGCAGAAGTCGATAACGTTAAGTTCTCGGAAAACCGCCGCGCACAACTTCATTCCGGCGTCGATCCCACGTTAGAAAATCCATGTTGAAATGCAGGCATTGAGTCGTCGTAAATATCGCGCACGTCAGAGTGGCGCAGTGGTAACATCCGTGCCTCGAAGAAAAAAAAAAGGTTCTGCTTGAGGCGTTTCGATTCCTGCCAGCAGACGCCTTTCTGTGTGCTTCCCCTGTTCTGTGTGGGTTTCCTCTGGGTTCTCCAGTTTCCTCCCAATAAAGAAAAAAAACGTATTAATTAATTTACCGATAACATAATATATAGGACGCAGCGTCTGGCAGGTAGGTGCTGGCTAACTCCCCGCCTCTGTACAGTTTCCTCGCGCCTCTGAATCGTTCTCTTTTGTTCAACATTGACTGAACACTGTATATTGCGTTATAAATTGTAAATGTACTGATTTAGGTTTGCACGTTTCGATTTATTACGGTTGCCTTTCAAGCTGTTCTTTCGGGATAGCGGTGTCTAGTCGTGTCGAGAGGGCGAGTGCTCAACACGGCTGTCCTAAAAGGAAAACTTTGCAAAGCAACCATCAATGTATTTAAAACGTGCAGCGAAAGAGAAGGCGTATGCTCCGGGGAATGAGCAGCTGTTTATGGAGTTACATAGCGTCTGAACACGCACACCACCACGCTCCTCATCTACGTATCAGACATTACGACGTGCATCATAATAATATTGACTGACATTTCTAAGCGCCTTTCACCCAAGAGTCACATGCATGTGCATATCCAGTCAATTTGTCAGTCCCCTGCCAGATGAGGGTCTCCTCCAAGCCTCAAGGACCGTGAGGAGTATTTGACCCTACCACCGTACGATGGTCAATGCTTGGTTTGTACTGATGTAGCTTTGTACTATGAGGTACTGTGATGTAGGTTTGTACTGTGAATCTGGTGCGAGCTGCACCGGTCTGTTTACTTTGCTGCGTAATGCGGCTGTCTCTTTGCTCATGGTGGCCACCCAGCCGAACAGCGTCCAGGCTCAACCCTGCTTACCTTCTGAAATCTCATGGAATAAAACTCCCATTTAGCAATAACACTGCCTTACAAGGATTATGCTTTAAGGGTGATGTTTTTGCCCATCGCCCGTTCTTCATAGCACATACAATTCTACGATTATATGCAATGAAGATAGGCCATTGCCCGAAACATCACCTAATAAGGCCACAGTGTTATTGACAAACATGTTGACTTTTGTCAGTTGTGCTCGTGCACTACCGCCAATGCAACAGCGTCCCAAATATTTTAAGATCTAACGGATACGGGTGCATTCCAGGCTATCTGGTTGAAACTGAATTTATAATATATGACAAAATGTCAATATACACTGTGGAACCTCCGTTGGGATCATTGCTTTCTAAGTAGATTGAAGGTAAGTGGAAAACTAAGAAGATCATAGCTGTCAGCTGTGAGCGATTGTGCGTGTTCAATTTCTGTGATTGACATTACACGGCATTGCTGAAAATGAGGGATTGGAATGCTATGGAAACCACCTAATAATTATAATAATAATAGGATTTTATAGAGCGCCTTTCACCCGAGGGTCACAAAGCGCTGCACAAGGGCTGCGGAGAGAACGGCACGTCAACTAATAAAAAGCCAAAGCAACAAAAATTGTTGGTGATGTTGTGCATTCACATCTTTGCGTTTTGCAGGCAGAGAAAATACCTTGCTAAGATACAAACATGTATGCTTTGTAAAATAACTTTTGCACGTAATTAACAATATACAGTAACTTCATTTTTTCCTGTTACGAATACATTGCAATTCAGTCCCATTTCATACTGGAGGCATGGGATTTTGCATTCAATCAGAACGTCTTGTCTGCAAGGCCTTTGCCCCCAGCCACTGAACGTTTCCCTCAATGTGGACTTCTGTTTACCGCTAACAAGCAAACTCATCCATTAGGCATCTAACAAATCACCCGACCCTCCCCCCACGATGTAATGAAACATCTCGATTTGGAGGTCACACTTCAATGTAAGAAACAATTCTCTTTTATTCCGTTTGTAACATTCCATTTATTCTGCTTCTCAAAGTTTCGGTCTGTGTTCCGTTTCATCAGCTCCATTATTCGCAGTGTAACATTCACATATTATATGCATACATTCTGAATAAGCAATCGCCACGGCTGTCCCGAAATAACAGCTTGAAGAGCAATTGTCATACATCGAGCCGTGAAAACCTAGATCAATGCACCACTACTTTGGAGCATCGGAATAGATTTTAATCAAGGAATCGATAGATTGCTACGTGCCTAGTCATCTACCACACCGTATAGGAATACGTTAATAATAATTTACATTTATAACGCGCACATATTAATTCAATGTCGAAGATATTCATTTGACGAGAGAAGGACTCAGAGGCATGAGGAAAGTGCAGAGAGGTGGAGGAGGCAGCCAGGCGGTTTTCCGGCGCCATATTGCCACACACTGCTTCCTATATATTATGATCTTATCGGCCAAATAACTAACGTGTATTTTTTTTTTAAGTTGTGGGAGAAAACCGGAGAACCCGGAGCAAACCCACGCAGAACAGGGGGAGAAAAACACAAACTCCACACAGAAAGGCATCCAAGGCGGGAATCGAAACGCCTCGGGCAAGACCATTCTTTCTGTGAGGCGCGGATGTTACCACTGCGCCACACTACGTGCACAGAAGTTAAGGCATAATTACGCACAGGCGTTAATGCAATTCAGCGCGAGAGAGACGTGCGTGAAGCGATCACGCCGGTGGTGCGAGAGGGCCGCTAAAATTAGCGGGTCCACACACGCAGACGACGACAGACGGGGCTATGTGGCCGACAGCCGAGCGAGCCCATCGCTGATCCGGAACAAACAAAAAAACGACACTCGCGAGACGCCGCGATAATTCAAGCGATCACCTCCCGCAGACATTCGGAAGTCACACCACGGCTTTGT
>JAZEWU010000013.1:3951655-3965854 GCA_036362915.1 Geotria australis
CTAATCATGTCCACAGCTTATACTGATCAAGGACACCATTATGGGCAAACGGATTGGTAATGTCCTTCCTCTATAACTGGATCGACCATGGCTGGTGATGATTATTAATCCGACGTTTTGGTTAAAATCTCTTAGAATCTGTGTTTTCAACACCTAACAGGCTTAAATATCTCCGACCTTTAACGCCCTTGTAATTGAGAGTGATGCGCACATTCGAGGGGCGTTATCTGTAGCGTTGCTGATGCTATCTAAACCGGCTGCACGAGCAGCATCGCGCTCGTGCAGCCGTGGGAAGACGCGTCCATACGTCTCTGGCGCGCGCTACAGCCTCCCCCGCGGTGGTGACAGCGGCCCCGTGTGCCGCCCTCCGATCCGTCCGTCGAGCCCCTGCATCGCCCACGGAGCAATTCGCTCGCGGTAAACGTCGCGAATTTTTCCGCGATTCATTGAGCAGGGGTCCACGTGGATCCTCACCGCTCTCCGTTCCTGACAGGGTTACGGTTTTCAGTCGCCGGTTTCCGCCGTCACTCCGGGCTGTGCCCGCATGTCACGGTCTCGCTATCCTCCGCGCTGCCGGTGGTGGTTAACCTTTCGCCGTCGCGTCCTTCCTGCTCTGCGGAGGTTGACGATCCCGCGACGCTGTCTGCGAGGGTAGTTCGTTGTGCACCGTAGCGGTTAAGCTCTATAGCGCCTCGGAAATTCAGAGCTCTCTACGCCGTTTCTCATTTCAAACGTTTGGAGGGCACCCTCGGTGGCAGCTGACCCTGCGTGGCACCACACGACCCGACACTGGCCTGCAAGCGGGTGTAAGACTTACAGTAGGGGGCAATGATTGCTGCCTTGTTTAATCCAAGTTGATTAACTTGCAGGCCAATTTGGGCCATGACGTTGGTGAATTATGTCTGACGTGGTTCGACTAATGTCATATCCACTGTGAAGCAGCCGGCGCCTATAATATAGTTAATGCGCCCGCAGTGTTAACCAGGGCAACCTGCCGCATTTGGAACTGCTACTACCGCTGGACCGTGTTTCCGCCTCGTGTTTTCAGCTTGTGTTTGTTTTATATAATTAGTCAACGTGACTCATGCAGCTACTAGAGGCCTCTGTATTCACCGCAATGCTTTAAATAGATTCACGAGTAGAGTCAGGTCAAAATCGTGCAGTCGCCCGCTTAGTGAATCATTTCATTCCCGTATTTAATACGAATATGCGTATATTGCACTCACTCGCGCACAGACGCACACTTATTCGATTACATTTTACGATAATATGCAGCATAACGGACTAATTGGAATCTGCTCCGCCAATCGTGCAACGAGGGTTTGCAGACGTAACCTTATCTCGGATATCGATAATGCCTCGGAAATGACGGCACTGCCGGTAATGCGAGCTAATTAAATTGGCCCTCGATTTTAAATTCAATCGCCCCCCCCCCGGCCCCCGTTGCACCACGTTCTCCCCACACCGCCCTACGCAGTCACCCGCTTTGCGCGGTCTCTGTGGGGTTACGGGCCGTGCTGGGGCATGTGTCACATTTTGGCAGCTCCGGCACAAACCCGAGCGCCTCCCTGCCTGTGTGCGTTTAATTAAAGGCGACATCCTGCCGCCACCGCCGCTGCTGAGTCCGCGGGCGTCTCAGCGTGAGGCCGCGAGGCCACGACCGCCCCCCGACCCTCGCGCCCCGCTCTCACAACCTCTCTTGTTGGGGATTGCACGGTGGTAGCGGCGTTTCCGTGTCCTTCACGTGCCCAGGTCGTCAATCGGAAAAAGAAAATTCGTAATAAAGCAACTTTTCAGCTGGGTTGAAAATATGTGTCGTAAACCCGTCTCCGTCCAACACAGCCAATTAGCAAGGTTTGGCACGTGAAGAGAATTGTGTCAATTCTGAACTGCCTCAGCACACCGGTGTGTTTGAGAGTAAAGTCACAACATTTTCAATGGAGTACGACGTTTTGTTGATAATTGCAATCAGCTTCATCAGGCACCAACACAGGTGTGTTCAGGTAGTAAAGAATTGACACATTCTGTTAACTTTACAAACCTTACTAATTGACTGTTTAGGGTGGAGGCGGGTTTACGTCACTTACTTTTTTTACCTGAGCCAACCCAAAAATGCTTTATATGAATATTTGTCACAAAAGCCTTCATGTACAATTTGGATAAAGAAAAGTTACATGTCCTTTGCATATGCGACAAACGGATGTGCCTGCGTCACCTTTGGCGAGCGCAGGAAACAATCACTTACACTGCGATATCTCAAAAGCATGTCACATTTTGATGGGTGTGTGTCTTTTTAAAAAAGATTCTACAACACTTCCAGCCAAGCGTTTTAATTAAATTGGTTTTGGTGGGGGTTCTGTTAATCCACTATGCTGCATTGAAAATCATTGGCTTCCGTTATGAATGAGCTTTTCTGGACGTTGTGCGTGACGGTTACAGCACGCGGAAGTTCAAAAGGCGGTCGTTTTTATTTTATCGACATTTGGTTTAAACAGAACCTCGTGTTCCCATGTGGATACCGTTTTAATGAGGCTTATTTTTAATAGCAACAATAAAAGGTAGGAGTGGATGCAACCCTATTTTTAGCGCTTTAACATTAAAATAAATGCTTGAATAAAATCATAAGCGGATGCGCCATTGCTTTTGCAATTGCTATTTGTTTATTGAAGTATCGTTTTTTGAGAATGTAATAACTGCGAAGCACTCAATTTACTTTTTTCTTTTTAAAAATAAGCACTTTTCCATAGTTCTAATGGCCGAAGAAGCTCATCGCGCGTGCGCGGCCACGTGTCACGAGTTCTATGTAAGATTGAGCCGTAATAACCTTTTCAGCTGCTTAAAATTTGTGTTTAAAAAAATCGACGTGGCCTTTGACTGTCTCGCTTCGGCTCATTATCCGGTTAATGTAAACGAAACCCCCCTTGCGGCAGCATTCGCGCGGAACCGAATTAATTTGCGGGAGGCTTAGCCGCCGCCGCCGCCGCCGGGCTCTGTGGGCATCTGATGACTCCGCGGCACTCTCGACTCTACCCCTCCTTCGAGTCTCCGAGTGAACAAGCGTTCCCTTTGTGTCTCTCACCCTCCGAGAAACCATAACCGTGACAACTTGACTGACGGCTGACAGCGCAGCCGCTTGTTCGCGTAAGTGGTTTTCTGTCTCTAAGACGATCGCTTTGACCGGTGACATGCGACCGTTAGGAAATGCCGGTCATTCAATCTCGCTGCCGTCATGATTGCCCCCCCCCCGCCCGCACCCCCACTACCCCCTGATGCCCTGCACCTCGTCTTTCTATTTGTGCCATTTGTTGCGTTAGGAGATGAAGAACTCTCCACTGCAAACGCCGCAGCTAGCAGTGCATCACCCTGCGTCATATAGCGACTGCGGAATATAACTTCACTGAAATTCCTATCGCGTTGCGTAACTCTTTACACTACAGCCGAGCGCACGTTTTACTGCACCGCAAAGCTTATCGGCCACATCGTATTCAAACCAACATGTGATACTTATAATGAGCCAACTGAAGTGGAGGGTTTTTTTTTTGCAGGAATGTTGGACATTTCGTGTCATGTTTGGTGGCCAGACCTGAGACCATCATCTCAGCGCACTTCAGAACCCAATTTTATAGACGGGCAGCCGGAGCCTAAAATTGAGCCGAGAAATCTCAGCAGCACCGGCTCAGTGCCCTGATCCCGGAGCCCCCTGGCCACCTCTGTCAAATTCCCTTTCTATTGAACACGGCGGGGGTTTGAGTGTCAAAAATAAAGAAATTCCCATCGTCTCACTTGGCTACTGGGCCCCACATCTCCTGAAGCGTTTAGTCGCAGTGAGCCAGCTCAGCCAGCGGCCAGTCAAACCGACGCTGGGTGCGTGTTTGCGGCCGAGGATTTAATTGGTCTGCGCTCCGAGCGGACGCGTCTCGCGATGCGCGGACAGCGGGCAGCCCCCGCCGCCCCGCGGTGGCGCCTGCGACCTTTCGCTCGGGTGTTTGCAGACTAATCGCCGAGCTGTCCATTAGGCCACCGCCGGTGAGTGAGCCCGGGCGTCCAGTCGCGCGCTACCGTCCCCCCGTCTCGGGAGACGCTCTCTCCCCGCCTCGCTCCCTGCTCGCTACGCTGAGCGGCGGCGTCGCGCGTCGCGCCGTTGTGTTTAATTGCACGTGCACGACAAAGTGCTGCTTCGCGGTGAACGGAGCCCCCGGGGAGATGCACGGGCGGCCCAGCTCCCCACCTTGCGGATTTACAATCGTGCCTGTACGCTTAGCTCCGTACCCAATGAGCCGAAGTCGATAACGATGAGGCTCGGACACTTTGCGCGACGTTCCGTCCTAAGGCTCGCTCTAGCGGAGTACCTGCCCTACGGGCGATCTTGTTCCAGGCGTATATTCCGTGTTCTGACGCCTGGATAAAGACGGAAAGTGCTTAAGAGGTTTGATGATACTAGTGCAAAAGTGGGAATTTGTGTTTGAGACGGATTCGAACCCGGTACCCTCAGTGCGGATATACAACCAAACAAACGCTCGCTCCATTAAATATAGATAATATTACGAGGGATTCCACGTTCATGGATTACACACCAATGACCATATGAACTGGGATGCGCCCGATCTCAGATACTTAGAAGATTTGGAGGCCTGGATAGCGCTTAGATGAGTGACCACCACAAACAGGTTGTCATGTGGCTTGTCCGACTGTGGTGGGCAGCAGCTGTTGTACTGCACTACTATGTCTCCACAAAAGGGCTGCTCATGCATAAGCATGCCTATCGTCATTAAGATTCATTCTTAGAAAATATATTAGTGACAATACGCACCATTCATATGCAAATGCTATGGTAATGCTTTAATTAAGCTAACGTGGCATACTAAGTTTTATTAATGAGACCAAATTTGTTTTCACTAAAAATACAAATGAAACAGTCAAAACAAGGCAAAAGAGAATACGTTTTTAATTGAATCGCCATTTCACATTGTGACAACTCACGTAATCACTGCGGGGGGTGGGCAGGGATAAATCATCACACGGCTGTTAATGACATTCAGGCTGTGACGTTAGAGTCAATGCTTGATGCGAGGACTTCTGGAAACCCTACGGGGAGCAGAGCCTCGCGTTGTCATTAAGAAAGGGTCAAGAGAGAGAAATGACCGCTTCGTTTGTTCCGCTTGAGTGCAAACCACCCGGCTCGTGCACTTAATGGTGACACGGCGATTGGGAGCAAGCTGTGGGTCACAGGTCAACAGGGCGCACAACCCCGTCGCCTGGAATGCCCCCCAGGAAGAAAATGTTTCTGAAATGCGACGCTAAAAATCCTTCATACGTCCCAGTTTGTCCTTATTGTGGTGTCGCCTAATGACGACGCGGCCCTGCGTATTTTTGTTTTACAAAAGCTGCGCGCAAACGGTTAAGAAAGTCGACGATGATTTGGCAGCAGACGGCATAGAGCGGATCAGGATCAGGCCACTGGAGTGGCAGCCAAGAAATGGAATGCATCCCAGGAGATGGAGAAAGGGTGAATGAGGATGGGGGGGTGGGATAGTGGCAGCTTGGCGAGGCCTTCATCCAGCAGTGGATTGACCCGGGCCGATAATGATGATGTGCACAACAAGCTAACCGCTCGTAGTGAAAGGACCACCGTGGCAGTGTTCCTTAATGCTCAACTCACTGTCGCTTCCCCACTGTGCACGGCGTGACGAGGCGAGCCGACGTGTGTAATGGCTTGTTTCGTGTTTCTCTATAGATCCACTTAGGGAATTGATCCTGGCGCTTTTAGGGTGAAAAGGCAGCTCCCATTAGCGTGGTATGTGCACACTGATGCGCAGCAACTTGCTTGTACGGTTTGAACACCATCACGCGTTTGTTTCTTAATCTTGGCTTCCGTTTGTGGAGATTGTGTCCTAGGGGATATTGTGTACGTTTCATAATTGTTTTTAAAACCAGTGCCTTGAGTTTGTTGGATCCTGTCACATTTGCACTGTTTATACTATCAGCTCCTCCAATTCTTCCCACTACACTGTATATTTTACGACTGGCATCTTACGCCGTTCAAACTGTTAAGAAAAAATAAGTGGGCTTGGGCAGGACATGTTATGATTAGAAGGGGACGATAGTCAGGAATAACAACGCAGTCAGTGGCAGCCATGGAATGGAACGAGAGCACGTCCACCCAGGAGATGGAGCGATGACAAGTTAATGTGCAGGTGCTGGGTGGATTATTACATCGCAGTATCATGGGGATTAGTGGAGAATGGTGACGATGCCGGTGACGGTAAAGATGATCTTACATCAATCAGCTTGTTATGCGTTCGGGTCATCGTCATTATTTCAGTCTCGTGCTCTCATCTTCGCACACACGAACCCTTCAAAAGAATGTCAGCGGGCCCCGAAATTCACGGCTGTTGGTGTTTGGCCGAAGAAGAAAGACAAAAAAACGATGTGTGCCGCCGTGGTGGCTCCTCGTAGGCTCCTCGTAGGCGACCCGGCATTAAAGATTCAGGCAGCTGTCGTTGGGAGTAATCCGCCGCTGTCGCTGCCACTGAATTTACGGCACCGTAAGTGTCGCGCTCCTGAATACCGCCGTGCGATTAACCGTGCATCACGGGCAACTCAAAGGGAAAGACTCGATGTAGTTTCACGGCGAGCTTTATAGTGGCAGACACGCGGCAGTAATCATGGCTCGCTTGCCCACAGCTCAGCTGGAAACGGATTAATATATGCGGCTTTTTTCTTTTGCTGCCCTATTTTTCCCTCATCGGCGCGATGGCGCTTTATTTATGGAGTTTAATCACCGTGCTTGCAGTTAAAATATTCAGTAGGGCTCTATTTAATGATTGCCCGGCACTGGACGAACCGCCTGTGCAAGGATTTTACATGCAAAGCCTCCCCCTGGGCCCAGGCAGCGGAGGGAGGAAAAAAAAACTTAAAGTGTCGGTCTCGACGACTGTTTGCACATTCTTGCATCGTGCGTATGAACTGGCGTGGGTAGGCCTTCATCCAGCAGTGGATTGACAAAACAACTGCGAGTTTAAATTACTTGCAATTTATATAACACATTGCTGTTCGACGGGCTTACATTTTCCCCGAGGATCCTACGTCACCGTTGGGATGTTGGACTGGGGAAACCCTGGCATACCAACGGATGATCCTCAAAACTACGACCTACTTTCCGCGCCGCCTTTTACGGGCCACGTCGTATCCCCGTGCGCGCGAGGTAACGCACAGCTACGCCTGGCCTGTTGACTCCCGCAGGACTGGCCTTGGTGTAAGAAGTCCCTGATCAGCCTGGCCAAGTCCATCTGCTGCCTGGTGGCGTCCACGTGCCTGGCTCCCTATCTCTTCCCGTACATCATCCCCATCTACAGGTTGGGCTTCCTCAACAAGTAAGGCCCTGCCTCGCGCACGCTTTCTCTCCACGCGCAATAATACTCAGTTGGATGGATAGATATTTATTATTACAGCAGAAAGAATACCCAGTGAGCTTGCAAGCTGTTTACGGGACGCCTGCGACACAACAAACATGCGAGTTGCTGACAAAAATTAAAATATATACAAGATTATAAATAACCAATTTTTTTTTTAAATCAACCAAACCCCCCCCCCCAAAAAACCTTTACACATAGCATTTCACGCAATTTTTCAAATGGAAAAAAGTCCAAAATACCTTTCTGTGTGGAGTTTGCATGTTCTCCCCGTGTCCGCGTGGGTTTTCGCCGGGCACTCCGGTTTCCTCCCACAGTCCAAAGACATGCTGCTGCATAGTTTAATTTGGCCTGCTGACTAAATTTCCCTCAGTGCCTTGTGATGGACTGGCGTCCAATCCTGGATATAGCACTACCTTATGCCCTGTATCTGCCGGGATAGGCTCTGGCTCACCACAACTCTGTACTGGATTAAGCGGTTTCTGACAATGATGATGATGATGAATAATAATAACAGCGATATTGCTTCCCATATTCAGCCATCACAGACTGGAGAGATGAGGTTTCGTAAATTGAGCGCCTGTTAAAGCCAGCCAAGGACACGATGGGGAGATGATGTTACTAGCGCCAAGCCTGGACGCCTTTGTCTCCCCGTTGCTACTGATGTTTACATACCACACAGTAAAACTTAGTTAAGGCTGAGTCGACCTAGGGGAGGCCCGTGTCTGGGTCAAATTCTACTTCTTCACTGATGGTGGATGTCTCCAGACGAGGACAAAATAATTACGTCTCTTACATTTCATCGCCAAAAAGGGGGTCAAGGTAGAAGCGTTCACGTCGCGATCCCTGTCAGGTAATATACTTGGTATTGCCTGCGAATTCTACCAAACACTTCGAGGCCGAGCTGAAAGACAACGATGTCCAGAGACTGACCATCGTGCTTACGAAGAATCGCAAAGAAGAAGATCGCCAAAAAGCGTTTTAATGAAATGAGCTTTGTAACGCACAGCACAGCACACCCCACATAAACCATTTCACTTACAGCATTAGTGCGTTATTACCAGCAGCATTGCGCTCAATACTTTAGTATAAAGAGTATATTTAACAAAAAATTACGATAAAACACCCTTACTTAACACAGACCGCGTGTTCCTAATAATTCTTTACAAAGCAATGATATTACAATTGCCGGGCATATTCACACGAACACGAGGCAGCTAATGAATTCATTAAATCCTTACACATTGAGGTGCACTTTTCCCCCTCCAAAGTGTAATGAGTTTCTGTTAAAAAATGGTGCAGCAGAGATACAACTTACAATTACATTCCATGCCCTCAGAAACAGGCCCTTCGTCATAGCACACTGCATGTTATACAGTTTCCAGTGGTCATACTCGCGTGGAAGAAACCTGTGATGGATTATTTCTTTCACTTGCCATGTGATTAAGTCCGTCTTCGCCAAGGTACGCACAAGCGAAGCTACCAGTGGTGCAGTGTAGGTGGCGGTGGGAACCATTCTAGAGTACGCTGAACTATATAACGATGATAATAAATCAAGTAATGTAGTTCCATTCGTTTTGAAAATGAATGTCCGTAACGCAACATTGCTACGAGCGGAGCACTTGATACTGACACGCCCAAGGGCGGATTGCCTTGGTCGACCACGCCCGCTCTACTAGCGGTGACCTTGCGAACCCTCCCCTCCTAGACGTTAACTGTCTAAATAAATGAATGTGTGCAGGTCCACGGATTGCAACAGCGGTTTGCCGCGCGCTCTCTCGCTTGGAGAGAGTTCAGCTTCGGGAGGCCTTACTAATACTTGCAATCAGACATTTAACATCACGTCGAAACGTCTCTCACTGCGGGCCCATGGCAACAGGGCGTATCGTGAAAGAGGTCACGCCATCGTAGTTTTGCAAACAGTGGTCACCGGTGCAGCGAGCCCGGTGCCATTATGTGGAACTGATGGTTTAAAGAGGCGGCACCGTGTAGTATCGCCGCGCCCTCAAGGCATGACATTCACCGCGGCGCCATCCATACCGACAGGAACACGTCAGGTTTGCTGAAACGCATTCGCGCCTGAGACACAGCAGCTGCGCTCGAGCAGGCAGCTGAAGCGGAGCGGCTGTGTCATGTGTCCGGACGTGTACGTGTCTCTTTGTCTGTATGTGTGTTTATCTTGGTCAAATCTTCTTTATTAAACCCCCCTTTTTTTCTTGTTATCTACTGCTTTGCTGCTCTTCCAGGAAGGGAAAAAAGAGACGGAAGATAAGGTAAACGCTTTTATGAAATTGACGGCGCATACGTTGACATAGATCAGTTGGCAACAAAATATTTGATGGGAAACCGATAGTACATCTGCAAATAGGAACTGGAGCTCTTCCTTTGACAGGCATACTCGTGCCCACCTGCAAATGGGTCCAGACTCGCCTTGCGTCACACAGGAAAAGCAGCTGCCAGTGGAATCGAATGTTCAAGATGTAAAGTGTGGCGCTTTGCGTTTTTGAGCCATTTAAGTGACGTTAAAGCAAAGATATTATTATTGTTAAAACCTTAACCCGCCACCTGCATCATCCTGGGATAAACATCCTGTCATCGCTTTCCCGGTGCACTGGCAATGTACATTTGTGATCTGGGAAATTGTACACAGGAGCATGCTGAGCTTTATGTGAGCTTTATCCTGCGGAGAAACGTGCACATTTATCCTTTTAAGAGGCAATACAGTAAGTAGGTAGCTCACCTGCCCTTGCAGTGTTTGCTTTATGCCCTCTCAGAATACTCTGATATTTTCTCAACATGTCAAACACTTGTTAATTAAATTGTCCAAATGTCCCTAGAGGAGACCCTTCCACCAGCAGGTGTGAACAAGTAATGTTATTGTTTTATCAAACACTGCCAGAATACGGGAACCTTCTGTTGTTCAGTCTTGAAACTCAAGTGGGAGGTTTCCTGGATTTGCATCCCCAAGCCACTGCTACCATCCTGCCACAATCTTGAGATGCACTGGTCTGGTCGAGCTCACCCTGTAGCTCCGTATCCTGGGTGGACGTTCATTCCCATGCAGCGACGTTTAAACATCCTGGCGTTGCTTTTAGAGAGTGTGTGAGACGTGTCGCTCAACCCAACTCGAGTGCTGGCAACAGGAGGTGTGCGGGTGACCAGGTGTGTACGGCACGATGAGCTCTGGGCGAGCGTCTCTGCATTAACATTTCGATTTCTCTCAAGTGAACTCTTTTCCCCTTGTGTCGCCTCCCTGCCCTGCGCCTCCTGTCTTCTGCATTTCTCTTCTCAAGGGCCAGACTGCCAAGGTAATGCACCTGTGGGCAGATTCCCCGAGCAAACATAATGCTGCACTCAAGCTGTGTGTTTCATCCAATATCACGAATAATGATCGACTTTTGGCTTAGGCCGCGTAACAATTCGGCCAAAGTTGTGTCTTTAGTACCCTCCATCAACTGCCCCCATGGATCATAATCTTATCCTGGTGGAGGCGTTTGCGTGTGTGAATGAACCCCAGAGATGTCACCTGGAGTCCAACACAAGTCTGGAGTCTAGTACTCCTGCTAGATTCTCCCTTGGTGAACAGGTTTGGAGGGATGTTCCAGACAAATAACGATCCGAACACCCCTCCGACTAAAGGAAGGTTGGCGTCAGGAAGGATGTCCTGCTGTAAAATTCTGCTCAAGTTTCCCCACCATTGGGAGGCAACCGTCCACCCCGGGTCAACCTGGATTACGGTCGTTTAAACCGGTAACAACAAGACTCCTACCAACCGATACAGGCAAACAAAGTAAATTGTCACACGTACAATCGTTTAACGGGGAAATTATTCAGTTCCCTGGTAAGTTGGAGCACAATCCTGGCAAGTACATTTATCAGTCAGATACAACGTATCATTTGAAAGTAAGTCTCAACATTGTCTTGATTTCCTGCATCTTGGTAGCCAGATCTTGGTAGCCAGGCAATAGCTGCTCATTATGAAGATTTAATGTAGTTGTAGTAGAGAATAACAGCTCTTATCTAATATAAGGTGGGGGCCATTTACAATAATAACTAGTAATAACAATGTAATTTTGTAATGCACCAGAAAGTACCGCGTTTACTCACTCTTGAAGACAGAGAACGAATCGGAGGCAAGGAAGGCAGCCAGGCGGTGAGCAGTTGCCAGCAACTACACAGGATCTGCTGTCCTGTGTGTATTAAGATGTTTTGAGCCAATTAAGCGTGCGTTTACACACCCGACCCAACTTCCAACGTGTGGCTGTGCCCCTGCACGGGGGACATTCTGAGTCGCGGTAGTAATCCCACTCGGGCAAGCGGATAAATGTTGGCACGAGGGCCTTCGTGCTGCGGTGGCGCAATCGCCCTTAACTCCGGCGCCCTCTCCTCCTAGGTGGCTCAACGCATACCAGACGGCGCTCTCCTTCCACTTCAGCAGCTACTTTGTGGGCTTCCTGTCGGAGACGAGCTGCATTCTGGCCGGAGGGGGCTACACGGAGGAGAAGGATCATGTGAAATGGTGAGGAGTGGAGCAGGGAGGTACACAAAGACAAAGATCCCGCGTATAGCCTTAACAGACTGTAGAGTCAAGTGCCGTTAGCGAGCACCTATGAAGGTCGACATGGCACACGAGGGGGTGGGTCACCAGCACCACGCCCGGCCGCCTTTGTCTCCCTAATGGCCATGTTTACCCACCGCACTAGGTACTAATTTGAGGCTGAGTCGACCTAGGGGAGGCCCAGGACCGGTTCAGAACATCGTCACTGGTGTTGGCCGTGAGCGGGATTTGAACTCGGGTCGCCAGATTTGTAACCCAGCGCTCTAATCACTGGGCCACACGCACGTACACAACAACAAACAACCGTCTTTCGCCACTAAGTGGCGGTGACGTCACCACGTCGCCTGTGCCAGGCCACACACACGTACACACGCACACACGTGCATGCCCATGTGTGCGTGTGTGCACATATGCACAGACGCACACAAAAGATAGCCTAGGCAGGCTGTTGGGGCAAACATTACGTTGTTCAAATTTTCCAACAGGTGCAGTGTAATATGCAGACAGCATTGAACAAAGATCAGGGCGGACAAACAGCACAGTGCAAAACCACGGTTTCAAGAAGCTCTCATCGCAATTGGCAAAAGATTTCATCGCGGAACAATAATGGGAGATGCACGTCAGTTGTATTGGATTACAAAACAAGCAGTCAGGACAGGTGGCAAAATTAAAAACGTGGTCTCATGGTAAACACGCAGGCTTTAATCAGTATATGTGCAGGCAAGTAATGGTGCATTCAAAGTAAGAGGCAGTAAATATACAGAGGAAGACGTGGCATGAATGAGAAGAGCCCAAACAAACGTGAAAACATATGCTAAGGTACCCACTTTCGTATCTTTGAAATGTTCTTATTTGTCTAGGTGTAAATTCACCACTTAAGTAAACGTATACAATAAGTAACCGGCTAATTAGAAATAATAGCAGGGCCTTTTAGCATTGCAGTGACGGTAACATTAATAGTCGCAGTGAAGCACCCGTGTTATTATTTTTAACGATCCTGTAATTCTGTTCATTATTTTCTCTATTAACATATTTACCGTGTACGAGGGATGTCCCAAAAGCACCTCTTTATTGGATGTTTTCTCAGTCATGTTTGTGAGACTGATGTAATATTACAGCATTCTGCAGCCGGCAGAATGCTGAAATGTTACGTGCACTTTAAAAGTGCTTTTCACCCATAGGTTGCAAAGTGCTGTACAGAGCTAAAGTCCTCGTCCAACTTAAAAATCCCAGACGTGGCCCTGAGAATATCAGAGGCCAATGCAGTGCTTCTGTAGCCTGTGCTGCCTCGTTTCCGGCACCCTTGGATCATTAATTCCTTGAGCCATTTTAATGACGTCCTATTTGGGCAAAATTATTTTAACATGACACTGCTGTTTGCAACTGTTTCTCCAACGCTCACGAACGCTGGCCCTGGTTCCCACGTTGGTGCAAGTTTGTGAAAAACGATGACGTTGTTGCAGAAAATAAGGCAGAATTTGCATGACTCATTAGTTCAAGTTTACTATTGAGAAAAGGCCAGGAGGAGTTCTGAGAATTGCTGTAAAAAGCTGCTCTTTTAGCATAGCGCTGTCAAGTGTTCCTCCTTCCTTTGTCACGTTTTGCACCCCACGTTGGAGGCAACATTATTAGGCTTCTGAATTAAGAGGTTCCTTCATAATTCCAGAGGTACATAAAGGGTGAGCTTTCACAGACTTGTAAAAATAATCACGAATTGTACTTTGTATTATCATAAGCATTATAATATTGTCATCCACCACTATGGATACGATCATCACCCAATCCACCTGAGAACATGGGGAGAACTTTGATGGACTCCAGTTAACATACAGAAAACAGCAGCATAAATTCACTGGCCCTAAGTAGCAGGGTTCAAAAGGTGTTGTCAAAGATAAAGTTGTTGAGGTTATCCAATTAAATAATGGATAGACGATGTGAAAGTGAACTACTGGTGGGACATTTGCCCAGCTGAAATGAATGGCACAGTGTACGAGTAACTGGATGGAGTGGCTCGCAAAGCCTCCAGTATTCCAGATAATGAACAGGGGTACTGGACGAATGAATATGCATGAGAGAATGGCCGATATACTATCATCGCCCCACACAGTCCGGCGTGTTAAATTAAACCAATGCTAACAGGCATCTACAGACGCCACCACCACGCAGTCTGACTAGTGGGACACACAAACCGAGTGCGCCCACCGTAGCAGATGGGAAGCCAACTGCAGG
>JAZEWU010000013.1:3965963-3984031 GCA_036362915.1 Geotria australis
TGCACTTTACAGCCATCATCTGTTGAGCAGGTGTGATCCAGGGACGGATGAGGAGGGGCTGCCAGGAAAGGGTGAGGGGGGCTGCCTTCAAAATGCAGTGGTGTCCACTGGCAAGTGGTGGTCGTGGGGGTCTCGGTATTGCGGTATCGTTAAACGTTATGGAGCCATACTTTTTCTGAATTATAAGCTGTGCAGATAAAGGATTTGTTTAAACAAAAAATATATAGCGTCGGCAGTGTTGCATTGGCAGAGCTTGTGCTCTGCTTGCCGAGCGATCAAAGCCTCACCGCGCGCTGTTCTCTGTAATCCCCGTGGTGCGAAAGCCATGTCTAGGATCATTGTTGTCAAATAGGGTGCACAAAGCCCAAACGGAATATTTAGGTGCACGCGTTCGATACACACCGTGCTGTCAATAATCGGAAACCCGTTGATTTACCTAACCTTTTCAATCCATTGCCTGATAAAGGCCTTTCCATGCTATGTTAGCTGTGGGAGGTTTGGTCATACTTCACCACGCTGCTTCAGTGTGGGTTGGTGAAGGTGGGGGGGGGGGCAAGAACTGATTCAGAGATTATTCGTGACCTTGTGTTCAATGGAAACATCCTTCAACAAATAGAGAATTGCTTTTGTAGATGTTGATTTTGCACACACAAAAGAAGCACCACTGTTGTTATGGGTGAGTAATTCTGCTTAGGAATTGCGGAGCGAAAATGAATAATGATCCCTGATGTTCAGCTATCGGTGTTTAATAATGTTTTGCCAGGGGTCGCAAGTGATGATGGTGCTTTTGCCATGCCCAGGAATTCCAATGCACTCTTGTTTTACAAGTTGTGGCCCCGACCGATACAAGTGATAGACTGCACAGTTGCGGCACAAATCTGCAGAAGCTCTAGAGTGCGCCGAGTGGTGTCGTTCCGCACCGAGGTGCTTAAACAATATTAAAAAAAACTGCCGCAGCGTACATCTCACAGTCGCGCTTGTAGCGGCGTGCGATTACGATTGATTACCGCGTCAGCTCCCGTCCTATGCGGAGCGCTGGGCAGCCGGTGACGGATGGCCGAGCAAGCGAGCAGAATTCCACTGTGGCCGTCGCTCGCCATCACAGGTGTCGGCTCGCTAAGGGTCATTCTTCTTCGTGCTGCATGCTGACCTGAGTGTGGGGCTTGTGGTCCCCACTGGCCACTGCTGCCGTGTGCCGCGATTTGTAAGTCCGTAAGCTATATACGTATATAGATTTGTGCCTATCACGAAATCGGGGATCAAGGTAGAAGCGTTGACGTCGCGATTCCTGTCAAGTAATTCTTGGTATTACCTGCAAATTCTACCAAACACTTCAAAGCCGAGCTCAACAACAGATGCCAGAAGCCCCTCAGTCTGGAGCAAGAAGAGAGGCCAACACTCGCCTTTAAGGCCAGCACTGACTATTATATCTCTAAATGTTGAAGGGCTGTCTGCAACTAAAGAAGAACTTGTTGCAATGGGAAACTGTCATATAATCATCACGCTTCGAAGAATCGAATCGAATTCGAGTCACGAAATCATCCGCAATGCTGCCTGGTGGTGGCACACGCCTGCATGGGTAACATCAGTCACAAGCGATGTCGGAATTGTGTCCCGGCCTTCCCGATGTCAGGTCAACCTTAAAATGAGCACCAGTTGCTGCTTTGTGTAAACATCATCGTTGGGGAGACAAAGGCGGTCGGCCTTCATTCGGTACCTGCTAACATCATTGCCCTATGAGTCTATGCAATCTGCACGGGAGATCTCGGTCTCTTGTGATGTGTGAGCAACCTGTGTTTATATGTAGGGACATGGACGTCTCCCATCCACTCAACATTGAGGTGCCCAGGTCCATGGTGGAAGTCGTCACAAGCTGGAACATTCCCATGTCTCGCTGGCTCAGCACATGTGAGTTCCGAGTTGCATGCTCACAACACCAACCCTTGTTCACCCTAACCATTGCCCATCACACTGGACGACTTCAAAGCTCAATACATGCACTACAGCTGATATGAGAACAGTCATAACATGCCGCTGTACTATTGGGGAGTGGTGGCACAGTGTTTAGCTCTGCGCTTTGAACCTGATGACCCAAGTTTGATTCCCAGCCATGGATAATAGTGGTGAGTGAAATATGAATTGGTTCTGGGTTCCCAATTTCACCAATCCATACCGACCAACATGGTGAAGTATGGTCAAACAACTCTAATGACTGACACGGGCATGTGGAGGCCTTCAACCAGCATTGGACTGACAACTTGACGTCAATAACACTCCTTGTAGTATTGCAGCAACGTAAATGTTAATGAATACCCAAATGTTAAATTTTGTTTTTTGAATTGTGGAGGGCCCTATTATTTAAATGCAGTGCTCTTGGCAACATCTGGTAACCTAGAGACCCAGAAGGTCAAAACTGGTGTAGAGTGTACTCGTTAAACATATGCTGCTGAATAATATTGATCTGAAAAGCCAATCACTAGGGGAATGGGGGGGGGGGTCCTTTGTTTGGAATCAATACAGATGCAGTTCGATGTCAGATTTTTCTTTGCACATGTGTCGTTGCCTTGAAAATGCAGATATTTTAAAAATAAATGTTTCCACAACGTAATAATGTAAATCTGTTCCAAGGCACTGAGTGCTGAATGATTTTTTTTAAGCTAAATAAACGGAGATGATTAAAAGCCCAGATTATCCAAACATTACAAATATTTCAAACTGGCACAATCCCTATACAATTGGAATAACTTCTATACGTTTCAGTAAAAAGTTTTGATACCTTTCATGAAATCGGAGCCAAGGAGACTTATTTATTTAATAGCAGTCTTGTCTTGCATTAGTTACTCATTATTTTGTCTTCATCACAATCACGATGCGTTTAACAGGGGGGCACAGGTTCTATTTAAAGCCACGATTCGAGCGTTCACTTCATCATCTGTCAGTCTCAGAGTAATTGGCTCTAACGGGCAAATTATTTTAAAAGTTTAGTTGTTTTCTGCCCGCGTGGTATAATTTGTTTTATTTTTGGCTCGTGCACTCACTTAAAATTCTAGCCGTTAAAAATAAAAAGGACTCTTGAATGTTCAATAGTCGGTCCGAAATGGGGCTGTTCTACATTGGGGCTGTGAATATTAACAACATCAGCGCGCACACAACCTTACTCTCCTCACAAACGGAGATATATCAGTGTCCAAAACGCAAAAAAATATTAGAATTTCAATACCAAAAACACAAGTGTTAGTTTTTAATGTCCACGAACTTATCTCTTCCACTCTCATCGCACTCTAACAGCCAAGGCCTCTTGTCTAAATCGGTCAAATGTTACTCAACGAGAGGTCACTCATTCTCGCCTGTTGTTCCCAACGTATCGGATTCCATTCGTGTTGCCATCCACAATTCCGAGAGTCTTATCTGATCAATCACAACGCGGCAGAAATGTAAATTCTAACTGGGATCTAAGTTTAGTAATGGACGGTAGTGACTGTAGCTTCAAGCTCCTGGCTATATTGTCCACGTAAAAATAAAAGTTTATTTTACACAACACGGCGCTCTGGGAGTGCATACTTTCAGCAGCATTGTTTCATGACAAGCAAACTCTGGACCAAACTCGACATTCACTGTCTCGTCAGCAGTCAGGCTTGCTTGGAACAATGTTTGAAATGCCGATTATACGGGCCAAGGACCCCTCTTCTTCACGATCTGGGGTGACAGTTCAACACCAAATCATGCTGTAGATAACAAAAAATAAACAGCACTGTTGCTCGTTGGTTGTTTATGCCATGTGTTGTTGTGTGCCCCCCCACCCCCAACCTCCCGTGGCAGATGTCTTTAAGAACGCCGTGCAGCTTGGCACGCTCCCCGCCATCCTGGTGACATACGCTGCCAGCGCCCTCCTGCACGTGAGCATCACTTTCACCCGTAGAAACACGGCCGGAAACATCTTAATATGTAGAGGACTATGGAGCTTAGGCAAGTGTTGGTAGCACCGGCTTACCACCTGGCTGCTACCTTCTAGCTTCGCTTTCCTCATGCGAATTGTGAGATGCAATTCGCATGAACGTCAGTACTTTGTAAAACTAAACATTATCATTACTGTACAATTGTGCCGTGCAATTTGTCCACGTTAAAATAAGGACAAGAATTAATCGATTTCATAGAAGCAATTTATTGTTTAATGCCACCGTGGTCATATTACATATTATTTTCTATTTTTTAAGTGATGGCCTGCACCTTTAATCCCACAACAGGGTCTAAGTTTCCACCTGGGTGCTGTTCTGCTGTCGCTCGGACTGATAACCTACACGGAGCACGGTGAGGAACGGTGATGCTCTGTGTTGTGGCAGAAGTGTCAATCCTCGGCCAAACCATCACCATTTATAAACTATCGGAGTTACCACAATAACCAATAATGATCGCCGTAATGGTGAGCATCAGCATTATCACGACCATACTCACCACCAAAACTATCATTGCTATTATATAAGGATCCCAATCGTCAAATATTCATTACCACCTCCACAAACAGACCAGGTCCATTGCCAAATCACCATCCTATTGACTATAACGGCAGCCATTATCCCAATTATTATCACTATCACCACCATCATATCCCACCGCGACCACCATCATCACTGTTGCTTTGAATATTTCATCGCGACGGCAACTACCAAACTTTAGTTTTATCCATTAAAATTTTTTCTATCACAGCATAAATCACCGTCACCATAATAGGCGCGTAGTGAGTCACTGTCGCTGTGATCGTGTTCCGTGGGCCACCATAGTACTGAGGAAGAAGCTGGCGACCATATTCAACGCGTGCATCCTGTCTCGGCGGTGCCAGCCCAACTGCCAGCACCGACACAAGGAGGTGATCTTGCCGCACGTCCCAGAACCCTTCATGCCCCCCCTCGCCACCTCGCTACTCAAGAGTTATATTGTTTCTCGGGAGCAATTTTCTCAAATGTTTGTGATGAATTGCAGGGTATTTTATTTAATCTAGTTTTATGTCCTAGCCTCATTTTTCCCGCCCTTAGCGGAGATTTTGCGAAGCAGTGCACATTTTATGTTTAACAATTTAATCGTAAGTGCTGATGTAGTGTGCGACCTGTTATTGCTTTGCCACGTTTGTTTACAAATGCAGTACGTTGAGGACTTAAAACCTGTCTAGGTGTGTTCTTTAAAAAAGATCGCACGCCAAAGGCAAAGCAGCGCTATGGGGCTGTGTAAAAGGAAACGTGTACGCACATATATGATTTGCAGGGCTTTCGTATGATGACGAATGGGTATTGAAGAGCGAGATTTAATGATAGCCGATAGGGGAGCAATACAACCCACTTAATGATTTAAACGATGGAAGGAAACACGCTGTGCAGATGGTCTGCTAGATGGAAGCTCCGGACCCATCTACATTATTTGAAGAAATGCTTAGTCAAGTGACCAGTTGTTTCAGGGGTCAGAGCACAGGGCCCGTGGCGCTGAGATCCTGGGTTTCATCCACCGGTAATTAACCTGGTTTAATCCACCGGTAATTAACCTGGCTTCTCAACTACTGCGAGGTGATGGTCTCAGCCCAGTCCCAAATGACTGCGTACAAAAATACTCTCATCTTATTACATTTGGTGCTTCGCGTAATATGGATGCATTTTAGCTCCAACAATTAAATATTTGTTTGTGTTAACAACCGATGGACATTTTTTACCTTTACTCCTCTGCGAACATTCCAACTCTGCACCAATGCCCTTCATTTCTCCTAACAGTCTCCCAACTGACGGTTCTTTTTCAAAGCTGTTCTTTCAGTTTGAAGGGAGAGCGGGAGCGCTCGACACGGCTATCCCGAAAGAACAGCCCTGAAAATGAACCAGCATGAATCCAGCCATGAAAACCTCCGTCAGTACAGTCTCCCAACTAACCCTGCTTTTGAATTTGTTTATTTCTGGTTCCTTTTAATTGACCATAATGACCATTCACATGAGAGCAGTTCTCCACCTTCCAAATCAGCTTGTGCAGTAAACTTCAGCTGTCCCTGTGATAGAGATCGATGTTTGTTATTACAGCAGATCATACCCAGTGACCTTGCAAGCTCTGGATGCGGGATTTATGCGATACAACATTCGTTCGAACTAACCGACGCAAACGATGTATCGAAGCTGTGAGAGTCAAGCGCACCATGTGAAGTTGGTTATTATACCTGGTGGGGTGGCACAGTGAGCTGCGCCTCACAGAAAGAAGGTCCTGCCCAGGGCGGTTCAGTTTCTGTCTCGGGCGCCTTCCTGTACGGAATTTGTGTGTTCCCCCCCTGTCTCGGCGTGCCTGGCACGTTTGCACAAAGATTTCACACGCTCACGTACCGCTTCCCAGACGGTGTGGGTGCGGCTGGCAAACCTGTGCTTCGGAGCGCTGACCCTGTTCCACCTCGCCTACCTGGGCTCCCTGTTCGAGACAGACTCCGAGGCGCTTGAGGAGGAGGTATGTCAAGCTTTTCTCTATTGGCCGAGCACAGTGCACAAAGGCCCGAAATGTCAAACGCGCACAGCCAATCACGTGAAATTGGGAAGCCTCACAAGTTGCGTTTGTCTTGTCTACAATGTGAAGTCACACAAGCTGACACCACGGCCCTTTTTGTCAATCCGCTTCGAAAGACGTCGAATTATACTCGCAAGTTCAGTTGCAAACGTGGCTGCGGCTGACACATTGCCCGTTAGCGTTTCTTGGCAGTAAATTCACCAAATTGAGAGAGGACACAAACGCAGCCCTGCAGCAGCTTATGAGATCCAATAATAGGAGACATTACAACTTCTCGCCAGCCCTTGTAGCTGCAGGTAGCCTGTGCAGGTGGGTAATTGGTGAATTGGGATGCGTGGGAGATCATACATCAGTACCCGGGCGCTGTACGTGAGGCCTGGCTCTTTGGGGAGACGGCTCGCCTTTTATATCGGCCGTCTGTTGGGTGAGAACGCTGATTAAAGCCCTGCTCTTGCATTCCAATTATTCAATTAAACTGGCAGCACATGCCCCCTTATACCAGATTAGCCAAGGAGGAGTCGTTCGACTTATCAAGCTAGAGTTATGAGCTCCCAGAGCGGGTTGCAGCGTTGACGAGCGTTTGATATGCACAAGGAGAAAACGTTTCGGGAAATGTGGAGAGCTCGAGTGCTGCCGTGGCTTCCATTGTTTCCCGAACTCAACACGGTGCCCGTTTCGCTGCTGTGGAGCCCAACTTGCTCAGTTTACCAACGCTTGTAATGTCTTTTTTTGCCGTGGTGCTTCTCAAATGGGATGGGCACAGCCAGACGGATGGGCGGACAGATTGATTTGGCTTTAATTATAACCAGTGGAGAGCCCAGTGGTATAATTCCCTTTGCAAGGGAGATTGATAAAATCAATGGGGGAAGATTAAAGCGGCAAAACAACATTGACTTTACAAAAATGATGAAGTGGGACAGTGGCTAGAAGTAATGATGGTTGGAGCGGCTGACAACGGAAAGAACGTGCCCGTGAGAACGCCCGCCCTGGAGATGGAGCGATGAGATCAGCTCGTGCGCAGGTGATGGATCGTTAAAAACGCTCCGTTATCCGTGCGCACATTATCCAGGTTGCAGATTGTCCGTGCTTGCGAGACGCACACTCACCTATTTCATTACTCGCAGCTGCTTTATTAGGGCGACTATATTCTATGAAACAAAAACAGACAACATTCTACATCTTAACCCCCAAATTCTACACAAAGAAAAATAGGTTCATACCCGAACACACAACTTTTATTTTATCCGTCTTTTTCGTTTTAATCTGGGCCCTCCCTCTCGTTATGGCGGGTAATTGACAGCAAGCTACGAACGTAATGGGGGTGAGAATGGGCGCCGGTTTGAGGACGTACGACATGTGCCGCAGGGTTACGGCATGGCGCACACCGTGGCCATGTGGTCCCGCCTGGACTGGGCCGGTCACTGGGTCACAGCCGCATGCCTACTCTTCTACAAGCTCATCTGAACCCGCGAACTCTGCACCCTTGCTGCCCTCGCAAACGCCGGACTCGCGACGATCACCTCCGACCTGTCCGAGGGAGAGGGAGAAGCGCGCGTGGCTCTTCCAGCGTTTGCGCCGTTCGTTCATTTGCGTCGAAAACGTCCGTGCACGTGTACGATGAGAAAGGTTCTCCTTGCGTACGACGATGAGAAATATTTTACTATGACGAGATGTCATTTTTTTTTAGCGATACACTTGTTTGGATCGACCACCGGCAGGTTAAAGTATTAGAAGATGTTCATTAAATAACTGGAACAGGCCGGGGATTAGCTGTCGTAGATGGTCGAGGTTATCTGCGTTCGGTGTAGCTTAATATTAATTATGTAAGAAGTAAGTTTTTTTTTATATAGCATTATTCATTAACGATGTGGGAACCACTCGATTGGATGTTGATGCCTTATGCAAGAACTATTGGTGGTAAATGACATTTCATTGTAGGATTTTTAAAATATATATAACACTAAGGCACAATTATCTGGCATTGAAGTCATTTGAGTTTCATTCGTATATATTCACACATAGTATATCACTGCTTTTGGGGCAGTCGAGCTGGCACCTATTGAAATATTTATTCCATTTCTGTCAGTGGAATGAGTTATGTTATGGTCATGGGGTTTGAATGGCTGCTATGCCCATGCACCCAACTGAATTAAATCAGGGGATCTTGAAAAATCATTATTTTTGGGCAACATATGGCATGCTCAGGCGAGATTGTGGCCATGTCTCACTTTTACACGACAATGAATTGCCATGGGAGAAAACTAAACATTTTTTGTTGTTGTAAAAGTGTATAACAAATTGGACGGCTAGGCGAGGCTAGTGGTGTTGACGGCCGCGTGACTCTGCCACCTGAAACGTTCAGTGCCAGCGCAGGCAGCGAGATGCCGCTACCCAAGCGCGGTGAACGAATCAAAAAGACGTTAAGCGATGGGGACACGGCCAGCACAAGCCAGGTGACGAGACGGCGCGGCCACGTGTGCATTGGGCTCGTGGTTTGGTTATTAGCGGGGTGACCGTCGCGGGCAGCGTGTCACTGGGCGACTGCGGTGGCCCTAGGTGCCGATCGATAGAGCGCCGCATTCACTCGCCACGGCAGGCTGGCAGCTCAGACGCGTGCCAAGGTGGCGTCGTTCCAGCTAGGTGGTGCACACAAACCTAGTGAGGGTTTTGTTTCCGAACACTCGGTCACAGTTTGTGACAGCATTGATGTTTGGGTCAGATCGTGTGACTAAAGTGTCGTACACCCTCCTCCACCCGACAACGGATTCATAAAGTTGTCAGCCGGGCGGTGGTGGCTAAGCATGTGGCCTGGAATGCAGCACTGGAGGCGTGGGTGGGTTGATTGCATAACTGTGAAACTGCCTGTGGGATTCGAGGCGCCATTCCCTGACTTCGCTAGAAGAAGGTAATACAGCAAGTTGATTAATCACATCCATTTCCATCCATATGGGGATAGAGCAAGGCCCCTTGGCACGCGTGGGTTTTCTCCGCATGCTCTGCTTTCCTCCCACTTGTATAAACCACTCATTAATTGGCTGAAAACATCTTAAATATAAAAGCCCAATTTCAGGACCATCTTAAAAAAAAAAAATCCTACAACTCAGCGTGGCTATTCTGGGAAAATATGAAAGTATGAATTATTTATTACGTGAACAAATGTGCCAATTTACTACCGCTTGTTGAGCAATCTGCCCCCTTAAAAATTGGATACGACGTTTTACACAACTGCGATCGATTGCATGGGGTACGAGTTGTGTGACCATGTACCCTAGAAGTGGTGATTTGTAAATATATGTAGATGCGTTAGATCTCGGTTGTGCTCATTAGAACGTCGCATAGAGGTGCACCTCCTTTGTGGAAATGAGTGCGACTGATTGGCGGGAGACCCTGGTGGGTGGTGGGTGCCGTTTGCAAGACACCTGGGTAACAACACTTGTTGTCTGCATTGCTTCCCCCCATAAACACGAGCATGACACCCTTAATTGCTTGGTAGCGATTTGATTGTCTTGCAGCGATTTGATTGCCTTGCTAATAATGTAATGCTCGGATTTACTGGCGGGACACTGGATCGACGAGAAGCAAAAAATAGAGGCATTTTACTACTTGTCTGTCATTTCTACGATTCTCTTAGCGATGCAACGTTTCTTTCAACTATGATGCCGCGAGAACAATATTTGGCCCGTGGATGTTGACATGCGATGTCTTGTATTTGCTCGCGGTGAGGATACCCGTCGGTGTTTCGAGTTGTTTGTGGTAGCGACAAGATGCAAATATTCCCCGGACCGCAATACGGACGAACACAACCACACAAAATCCCACGTGGCGCGGAAAGAAAAACCGACAGCACGTAACGAACCAACCGCACGCATGTTTCGTAACGTACAAGGCGCATTAGCAGCCCTGCAATACACTTTAAATAAGGGATATTTTTGCATGTTTAAAAAAAAGGACCTGCCAATTATGATACTGTCCTCGAAGCGAAACGATTTTAGACTTGGTCTTGCAATCGAAGTTTATCAGGAGCAACACTGCTCTCTGGTGCATCGTACGCGCACTGTGCAGCGTTTACAAAAACGACCTTCATCATCAATTGTTTATGCTCACTGTGCTCATAACCATTGACGTGTTCACATACAGCCAGGTGTATTGATCAAGAGCAGCTCATTCGGAGCATCGCACAGCAGCAGATGTACTCACTCCCTCATTCGGAGCATCGCACAGCAGCAGATGCAGCTACCATAGGAATGACCCACGCGGCACAGTAACGCCGCTGCCAGCATACATCTTTCGCTCCCGGCGATTCTGATATTCACCACGGGGCGAGTCCTAAAGCCGGTCCACTGGCTCCCTCACCAACCTCGATGCGAGCATAGAAACGTTGTTTACCCACTTCCCACCATATGATAAAAGCAATTCACTGGAAGGTCACATGGCTGTGACACTCTAAGTGGGCAAAGTGTCGTCTGTGGGTGAGATTCCTGCTAAGCCACCAGTAGTCACCAGCGGGTTAACACAACCCATAATAAGCAGAGGATTGAATACAGAACGTTCTGCCGTTCTGTGGCAATCATCTTATATGTATTTTGTAAGAACTCAAGCTGCCTTTGCAAAACAGTGCTCCACGGTTACATATCAACAAACTCGGGTTTGTATTATTTGTAAGCAACGGATTGAGTTAGGAATGTTTTGGCCAACTCTTTATTTTGTGAGCGTCGTTTACACCACTGCAACCATCGGCAGCAATGATGTACTTTTTGCCTTACATGATATTCACATCTGAAGATATTTGTTTTGATTTAATGTGAATTACTGTTAGCTTAAGGTCAAAATGTCTTCATGACCGGTGCTGCTGATGCCACCGCATCTCGCCATCGCTTCCCTCCGTTGGGTCCCACGTTTGGTATAAAGTCAGCATATGGCCTTCACTGACCACGCTTGCAGGATTCCAGCTTGTGTTTGTAGGTCTTCCTTCTGGCCACGGACCTGTGGGTGCCACTTAAAAGCTCATCTCGGTCACCGGCTCGCTCCCACAATGTACATGTGCCCCACCGATCACAACCCCCCCCCCTTCCTAATTACTGTACATTTACAACAATTTCTAGCGCTTAGCGACGTGAGGTTTCTTAAAATAATTATACACTCCAGGCAGGGCTTCGGTGTGATGACTTTTGTGCGTTCCTCCCATTGCGCATCGTATCCATCCATAACAAACGAGGTGTCCTTATCACTGCTTGCACGGTGCGTTCTCATCGAAAACCCATCAGTTCCTGGCGGCTATGTCTGCTTTTTTTCATCTCCAGTCGACAAGTCTGTCCTTTCTCCCGTTGTGTCAGCCCAGCCTTGACCTGCTGCCACCGCTCATTCTGTACAGCGACTGTTGGCGGTACATGTCCTGTCATCGTCTGGCCGGATTTGTAATTCGGTGCATTCGAGGCCGAGCTGAACGACAACGATGTCCAGAGGCTGACCATCGTGCTTCGAAGAATCGCAAAGAAGAAGAAGATCCAGAAAAGCCAGCGCCGCGCTCGGCGAGCTTTGCAAATGATGCCGCAGCTCAACCCCGCGAGGCCGCTCCGGCGAGAATCTGGAACAATTGCGTCGCTAGGGAGCGTCTGCAAGATTGACATGCACGACGGATGTCTTCAGCTTTCAAGGGACGATAAACTACCTCGGTCTCCAGTGCTGTTTGGCCAGCGAGTTTCAATAGATGCACTGCGACCGACACGCTCTGTTGCTGGGAAATTGCCACAATAGTGCTCACAGAACCGGTCAGCGACAGAAAACCAATGAGGCTCTGTTCTCTACACCGTGGGATGTTGCCGTGCTGTAATGCTTAGCCCAATGGACTTGCAATCCACAGGTCGCCGATGCTGACATCTGGCGCGGCAGTTGAGGCAATGAGTGGCAGGCTGCTTAGATCCCCACGCCCGCCTATGTTCACTCAGCAGGTGGTTACACCACAGTTTGATAGACAGTTTGCGTGTGGTGGGATAAAGTGTGGGTACTCCCAGCTCTTCCAAGACATCTGGCCAGCGTAGAAGAGTAGGCCAATATAATAATATTTTATAGAGCGCCTTTCACCCGAGGGTCACAAAGCGCTGCACAAGGGCCGCGGAGAGAACGACATGTCAACAACAACAAAAAACTATTTTAAAAAATCCAAAGCAACTAAAATTAAATTATTAAGGCTGCTTCGAATACACTGAAAGGTCGTGAAATTGGCAATCTTAATATACTCTTTGGAGGGGATGTTCTCAAGGGCTCCTTCATAGTGCAGGTCCTTCTGTCAGCAGTGGTTTGAGCGAGACATTGCAGGGTTGTACCTTTACCTTTCACTCGGCTGTATGCGCTGGCGAGTTTCAATTTAGGCAAGAAAAGCCAGGCGCGTGATGGTGTGACGTGTGACTCTTTAACTGTATAACCGTCCTGTGGAATTATGCGGGGCTACCATTTAGTATTTATAAGCAGATGTTCCCATGCAATTCCCTTAATGCAAATAGTACGTTGTGTGCAGCCGTACCTCGCTTCTACAACTGTGGACTAATGTGCTTTTGCACATGTATTACGTTGTTTGTATCGCATTTTCGTTTCCTTGCGACCCATCTGGCCAGCATTGCTTAGACTACATACATTTGAAAGGAGGCCGTTTTCCACTTGCAGTGGCGGGCCCTGTGTGCAATGCACACTTCACTGTTCCTCAGTCATTTTTAGAAATTATTTTCCCAGTCCCCATTCCCCAAATGATACTCCAATTGAGCTGTCATATTGAGATTAAGAATCCCTTTGGAAATCTCAGCAGTGCGACACGTGTGTCACAGGATATTATGAAAATCCTCTAAGTGGACTTTTAATCCATTACAGTGAGGGTCGCACTTCTCTATGGGATTATTTGTCATACGACAGTCAAACCGATGGATACATTTCACAACTAGAAATTTGCTGAGATCCATTATCTCCAAGAGAGAAGACAATTTTAATCACGATGGGCTGCCTCCATTGGAAGCGGCAGCTCAACGTTCTCACCTCCGAGCCGCGTGACGTTTTATCTCAAACAATAACTTCAGTATTAATTTTATTGAGCTTGCAGCAGCATGTACATTAAAATTTCGTGCTGTACACTAGACCGCGTTTTATGTGAGGGTATAGTCAGTAGTTTGTTCAGTATCTCATAGTTCAATGTGCAAAGCCTGACCATCCGTGCACGACATAGCCCCCCACCATTGCCTTGTCATATTCACTTGTAAATTTCATCTGAAGCATGACGTTTGTCTGTCCATTGACATAACTCGAGGTATTGCTTCATTCCTGACGGGAACCAGCCAAGTATTATTACGTGTAGGACATTCACCGAGTACAAGCTGTCACTGGGCAAAGGCATTGTCTGAATGTCTTTTGTAAATGTTTGCGGAGTGTAAACAATACATGAACCCTCACAAAACATGGGTGAATTTCGCTTGAGCGAGCCTACGGTTTTTTTAGAATCGTATCACTGTACGTTGTTTAATGGGTTTGTGTGAGCCCTACGGATGTGAGAGACCGCTACTTTGAGTGTCCCATCGCGGTCCCGAGTCGTAACTATTCACGTTTTATGACCATTTGATCAGTGTAGGATAGTAAACCGCATTGTGTGTAATGTGGGCATACATGAGTTTTTTGCTATCTTAATGTATTCATGCAATAAGCCTGCTAAGTCATGTTTTCTTTTGCGTGACCATCGCCGCTTGGTATCATGTGACCTGTTATTGTGAAGTGCGGTGTTGTCGGCTGTAATTCGGTGTCAAGAGTCGTGCATCAATGCTGTTTTAAAAGGTTGCACGCTATTTATAGTTGACAGAGGTGCATCTATACGAACCCAATGGAATGCATTTGGCACAGGACATTATTTCCCTTATTAACGTCATAATCAAACGTTCAAATATTACTTTCGGACATTGAAAACAAAATGTCATGCCCCAGTTACAAGACGAATAAAGATTATTTGCAGAATTTGACTGTGTATTTTATACTTTATGTGTATTTTCTCCAATGTTAAATGCGTGTTACTAGAATTGCTTTCCAAAACTGTTCTTTCGGGACAGCCGTGTCGAGCGCTCCCCCTCTGTTGATAATATTTCCAAATAAAAGTAACGATTTACTTACAAAATATAAATGTTGCTCAAGGCCCACATTCATTGTTGTGCCATGAGGCCTGCGGACTTAATTGCCCCTGGTGCCCTGTGATGGATTGGCGTGCCATCCTGGGTATAGCCCTGCCTTGGGCCCTGTGTTTGCCGGGATAGGCTCCGGCCCACCACAACCCTGTATAGGATTGAGCGGTTTCTGAAAATGAATGAATAATTAACTCGTAGGCTTTCATGACCAGTTATCCATAGTGAAGCTCTGTTTATGAGTTTAGCTCATGAAGCTGAGTGCAAGTCTCAGCGAAACGTCGGTACCATCTTTGAAGGTAAGTGCTGTGTGTGCTCGCTCGTTTTCTCCAACATATCGACGGGTGCACTACACTTACATACTTTTTCACATGACCTAAACTCATACGGCAGAGCCACTTTTTTCTTGTGTATGTCAATGTTCAACGATACCCTCACCTATCCGGCAAAGCCAATCGGTGAAGTTGAAGTGGTTACAGTGCCTTCCACAACCCACCCGGCGTATAGAAGCCTTCATCCAGCAGTGGATTAATCGGCTTTGATAAAGGCTGAAAGGAACCGCCGAGCTGTAGCTCTTATTCACAGTTGTCCAGCAGGGAAGGGTAAGCAAATTATAACATCTCAGGGCACCGGGGGGCAATTTAGTTAGGACAACATAGGCAGCATATATTTGGACTGTGGGAGGAAACCGGAGTACCGGGCGAAAACCCACACGGACACGGGGAGAAACATGCAAACCCCACACAGAAAAGCACCCGAGCCGGGAATCGAACCCTGGAATCTTCTTGCTTTGAATCGGCAGCGAAACCCACTGCTCCACAGTGCCACCCAATAATAGATGTTAACAGGCAGTAATCAACTGAATCATGTGACCACTTAAAACCAGTTTGCCGTAGGGGCGTAGACCGTACAACACGTTTCCCCACCCCCGGGGAAGTGTTTTCCGGAACTCAGCCCTGGCGAGCCGTGGTTGCCACTCTTCTTCTTTGCGATTCTTCGAAGCACGATGGCTAGCTTCTGGACATCGTTGTCTTTCAGCTTGGCTTCGACTGACTGCCACCAACAGCAGCAAGCAACAGTGACGATCATCAATGCTGAGCAAGTGGGAGGGAGGGTTTTGGCCCGACGCGTCGACCCCGTAAGTCCATGGAAACCGCTTTGTTTACACGACACGCACAGTGGGATTCCCTGGCGAGGCCGCTCTCTAACACAGCCTTCTTCGCGCTTCTTCTTTCTCCCCAACCTACTCTTGGTCAACTCTTCCTTTCCCTTCGCCTGGCTCCGTGTTGCTCGCTCCGAGACAAAGATGTTCCAGCTGGAGCAGAGGGAGGCCGCAGCCATTGCCCGGAGGAGGCGGCTGGAGTCCGAGAGACAAAGTCGAATTTTCAACCCGAAAGTTCGCACCATCGGGGTGAGTGTGCGGGCGGCGGTCAAAGCTTAGCATCGCGTTGTGCTTTAATCAAGACCCATTTGACCGAAACGTTGCCGATAACATGTATATACGAGTTACTTTGACGGCAGTGTTAATGTATTGATGTAGGTTTTCACGGCTCGATTCATGATGGTTGCTCTTCTCTCTGCATAGCAGTATCACTGAGCGCTCTCTCGCGACATTTCGCGTCCCACGTTGGAAGCATCATCAGTCGTTAACGTGGGAGGCGAAACGTCGCGAAGGTAAGAGGGAGAGCGCTCAGTGACACGGCTATCCCGAAAGAACAGCTCTGAAGAGCGACCGGCAGTGTTAATGGCGAATGCGTGGAGTTGTTGGGTTTGTTGTTTATCCTCTTGCACCACCGCCATCGCAGCAGCTTCACTAAAGTGTTGGTCATAGCTAGCACTGTTAGAAGGCGCACACACAGACCCTTAGTGGTAAGCCTTGTGTTAACCGAGTGTTCACTACTGACGTGGTCACATTTAGACGAGTCCTAAATGCAAATTGTTTCAGACATGAAGCTGAACTTTAACAAAGCCGTTTATAACACATTGGCCAACTGGGGTTATTTGTTCTTCTTCTTCTTTGCGATTCTTCGAAGCACGATGGTCAGCTTCTGGACATCGTTGTCTTTCAGCTCGGCTTCGAAGTGTTTGGTAAAATTCGCAGGCAACACCAAATTGAAGTCGTTGTAAAATATAAAACACATCTGGCGATTACTACGGTGCCAGTATTATGCTTTTCTTCTTTGCGATTCGTCGAAGCATGATGGTCAGCCTCTGGACATCGTTGTCTTTCAGCTCGGCCTCGAAGTGTTTGGTAGAATTCCCAGGCAATACCAAGTATTACCTGACAGGGATCGCGACGTGAACGCTTCTACCTTGACCCCCAGTATTATGCTGAATAACTGTAATTAATGTACAGCGGTGCAGATCTTAATTTCAGCCACAGAGCTGTCCTGGACTCGAATTACAGAAAATATTTTCCCATCCGGCACACCACATCAGTCTCCTGCCACCTCCCTGGATTGAGAGCCGCACTCCCCTCCCAGAAATGATTAGGTGAGAAGTGAATCCCTGACCGAATGGACACCGTGGCAGTGTGTGAGCACGCGTACAACACCAGTGCTTGTGAAACAAGGACTTAGCTCCGCGTGCAGCCACTCCGTTTCGCTTGGCCGCGCTGGGCCTTGAGAGGGGAGATCCTTGTGATAATAATAGCATTTATAGAGCGCTTTTCACCCGAGGGTCACAAAGCGCTGCACAGGGCTGCGGAGAGAACGACATGTCAACGACAGAGAACGGAAAATCAGCAACACATGTGAAGGTCTGCTCGCCGATGACTTCGATGGTTATAACATTCATGCCATCGCATGTTAGAGGCACGACCCAGTGTTGGAGACAGGACCCAGTGTTAGAGATAGGAGCCAGTGTTGTGTCAATGCAGGAGTCCCATAAAGAGCTTGCAAGCTCACTGGGTATTTTTATGCTGTAATAATAACACATATATCTATCTAATCTTAGAGATAGGAGCCAGTGTTGTGTCAATGCAGAAGTCCCGTAAAGAGCTTGCAAGCTCACTGTGTATTTTTCTGCTGTAATAATAACACATCTATCTAATCTTAGAGATAGGAGCCAGTGTTGTCAATGCAGGAGTTCCGTAAAGAGCTTGCAAGCTCACTGGGTATACCTATCTGTGGTATGTAATTCAAATCACACCTATCTGTGTTATGTAATATAAATCGCACTTATCTGTAGTATGTAATGTAAAGTATACTAATCTGCAATAGGTGATCTAAATCATACCTATCTGTAGTGTATAATCTAAATCATACCTATCTGTAGTATGTAATGTAAATAATCCCATCTATAGTATGTAATCTACATTATACCTATCCGCGGTATATAATCTAAATCGTACTTATCTGCAGTATCTAATCTAGATCACACCTATATGTAGTATGTAATCTG